>VOQK01009261.1:15900-27938 GCA_015052645.1 Benitochromis conjunctus | reverse complement strand
AAATATAAAAACAAAAAAAAAAAAAAAAAAAAAAGCAACAATTTAAAATACAGAATTCTGAGAAATGCCTTTCAAACATGTTATAATTGTTGTCCACCAGAGGGCACTCTGCAACTTCCCAAATGTGTTGGCAATAAGTTTGGAACGCCACATACTCAACAAGCAGCCAATCCAAGCAGAGCATAAACTAATAATCCACGATTTGTTGTGACAATAATACAAGATTATTTTTAAAACTGTACTGACATAAATAACTACAGATAACAAAAGTTAGGGAGATCTGTTCATGTTTTGCGTGTCTGCAAGAAAAGACAGTAACACTGAATCTTCCAAAACAAACAGTAGACATCGTGGTGGCTGCATCCATCTTTTATATACAGTCCTTTTTTCTTTTTTTTTTTAAGTAGGCCTATTACTTGTGGCAGGGTATTTTTACACTGTATTACAACTACTTTAAAAAATGATCTAAATATTTCTTCCATCAGTATGTGAAACAGTTATTCATAACAAAATGGTTCTCAATGCCACTCTGTGAAAAACTAGCTTTTTTTCTTTAGGCACCAAATGAATTATTAAAACTGTTTTAACATTGAAAAGGATTTTTCTGATTTGACTACCCTTACTGGACTCTTGATCCTTCTTTTGCCATCTTATTACAAAAAACCCTCTGGAAATATGCCTGTGTTAAAGTGGAGTCTTCTTTAATCTTTAAGTATTGTAGCATTTCACTCAGACCTCATCAAGGACTCAACATACTTTGCCTTGAAAGAGGTAAACAGATCAACAGTATTTCTTGTGTTGGGTGAGCAGCTCAAAACAAGAAGTAAACTCATTTCACTGCTGTAGACATGAAAACCATAGATTTTCACTCAAATGAAACTTTTCAGCACTTATATTAAACAAATGTCTTCATCCATCATCTGCAACAAAAGTTAAGTCAGCTGGTCTGAAAGGAAAAAACACGCACTTAGAGTTTACCTCAGCTGTTTCTGGCTCAGGAGAAACACAGTCCAGCAGACTGTCTATGTCATCTCCCATCAGCTCGGAGTCCTCGATAGTGCCCACCCTTTCAGGTGCTGCAGAGTTAGTAGGTGTGCTGCAGCTGGTGGGTGCGGCAGGAAACGAGGATTGATGCACGCTGGGGAAGTTGGCTAAAGAGGAACAGAAGAGCATTTATTTGGACCATTCTTGGTTTTGTGTACAAAATGATCAAGAACAGAGAGTAGCAGAGGCATAAATGTCAAAAACTCCCACCTGGTGCAACGCCATTACCATTTTCTACATTACCACCCGACATCTGGAGAGAAGAACATAAATCACTGTCAGATGATGAAGGATAAAATGAAATCATTTTCTTTAGGGAAGTCAAATTTCAAATACTGAGTGTCTTTCTTAGATGTATTTTTAAAAGGATGGTAATGCAGCCGCTGCCTCATTGTAAAGCATTCTCACAAAAGATTGTGCTCTAAATATGAGGGACAATGTAAGGTGAGGCCCAGGTAAGGACAACTCTGCTCTGTGTCTGCATAACCGAGTGCAGCATGAGATGATGGAAAAGTATCAACCTCGTGGAAAAAACACTAAACAACTACACTGCTAATGTTTTAGTTTATGTGTCAAAGTCATAAACATCCGAACATAAAGTTGCGTGCGCTGTGATAATAACTGTTCATCACATATGGACTGTGTCCTGTCTGACTATGACTAAGCTGCAGGCTGATAAAGTCCTACAACCCACGACGAAGCAGATTTAAACATTTACCCACCTTTGTGCTGACGTAAGGTTTTCGAATCTTCAGTCCCAGATGGATGGACAGTTCCTGTGCGAGCTCATTCACCTGTTTGTCCTGCCAAGAGGTAAAAGAGGGTTTACTGAAATGCTCCAACCTACAATTAACATATATGTGATAAACAACATCGAGACTGGGCCGCAGATAAGTTTATCTTGTTTAAAGTATTCATCGTTTCAGTTATGGAAAAAAAAAAAGCATTCCTCCAGTCTGATGTGATCCTTTTAAAAAAGATAAAATGAAATGAACCGATTAAACTTTACTAAACGTGAATGAAAAGAAATGTGATGAAATCTCTTTCCTATCCGAAACAGGGAAGCAGGTAAGCTGGAGCCTATCCCAGCTGTCATGGGAGGCGAGTACATCCTGGACACCAATATGTCACAGGGCGAAGACTTGGGGACAGACAACTTTTCATGTATCTCTCAGGTCCAGTGTCTTTGGTAGTTGTTCATTTGCCAAATTTGGGAATCGTCTTGTTGGTGCAAAAATACTATTTTATTTTCACTAAGAAATGGGGATGTGTTTTTGTGACAGGCTGTAGTTACAAAGTGTTTAAAGATACTATTTAAAATTGGTTCTTTGCTAAGTTTCTTGTCATATAAAGACACAGCCCTGGTTCATCCTTTGAGTTGGGTGCCTTTTTTATGCTGGACTGATTCATAGATCAGTGATCAGTGGCGTAACAGTAATAAGGGGAGGCTCAAGATGTTTACACTGTTTCCTTTTTTGCTTCCGCAAATCAGTGCTGCTGATCATTTAACCAAGAGATTTATATTCAGACCTTAATGAAAGCTTTTTATACGGCTATCAACGTAAACTCTCCCATTTCTGTCCTTCCTTCACCTGAGGATTAATGAGCAGATAGCTGGCGCTGCAGTCGTAGGCCTCCTTATACTTTTCAAGCCCCTTCAAACAAAGGGCCTTCTTGTACAGTGCTCTGCGGCTGTCCTTGCACACTTCCAGAGCGCTGTTGCAGTCCAGCACACCTTTTTCATACTCCCCCTGTGGAAAACATGAGAGAAACAGACAAAAGAAATCAAAGTAATATACCATCCATCCATCCAGCCATTCATCTTCTTCCGCTTATCCGGGGGGGGGGGGGATAAGCCCCAAGCAGAGAAGCGTAGACCTCTCTCTCTCCCCAGCCACCTCCTCCAGCTCATCCGGGGGAACACCAAGCCGAGAGATATAATCTCTCCAGCGTGTCCTGGGACTGCCCCGTGGCCTCCTCCCGGTGGGACATGCCCAGAACACCTCACCCAGGAGGCATCCTTGTCAGATGAACCACCTCAACTGGCTCCTTTCGATGTGGAGGAGCAGCGGCTCTACTCTGAGCCCCTCCCGGATGGCCGAACTTCTCACCCTATCTCTAAGGGAGAGGCCAGCCACTCTTCTGAGAAAGCCCATTTCCGCCGCTTGTATCTGCGATCTTGTTATTTCGGTCACTACCCACAGCTCGTAACCATAGGTGAGGGTAGGGACGTAGATCGACCGGTAAATTGAGAGCTTTGCTTTTACACTCAGCTCTCTCTTCACCACAACAGACCGATGCAGCGTCCGCATCACTGCAGCCGCAGCACCGATCCGTCTGTCGATCTCCCGCTCCCTTCTCCTGTCACTCGTGAACAAGACCCTGAGATACTTGAACTCCTCCACTTGGGGCAAGAACTCGTCCCTGACCTGGAGCGGGCACTCCACAGTGAAAGCCTTCTGCCACTTGGCTACACCAAAAATTACGAAAAGAATCAGTGACAAAGGGCAGCCCTGGCGGAGCCCATCACCCACCAGGAACGAGCCCGACTTATTGCCGGCTACCATTAAGTAAAGTAAAGTAATATACCATTAATTATTTACTTCATTTTCTCATCTAGCTTTAAGTAAGACAGACAGATCGCAGTCTCTTAGTTTACAATGATTTAAACTGCGTGTAGCTGCTACGGAGCACTTCTCTGGTATGCAGGTCAAAGGCTCTGTGGCCTTGAATGCAGACAAACACATCTGAATGATTTAGTGATGTTTACATATTAGAGGCAGTAAATCAGAACAGATCTGTTTTTATAAGTGGTTTCATAAATCAAGTGTGAGGGGTGGGAGTTTCAGGATAGCCTCAATTATTTAGAATGGCAATTCCAAGAAGGATAGCCGCTACATTGGATATCTACCTTTTCTTCTTAATACCCCTGTAGGCTTTGTTAAAGATTAAATTAGATGTTCCACCTCCAGTGTTGCACAAGCATTTGATTTTTGCTTCTTTTTTTTCCTCCCTAAAACAGGGATAATTTCTACAATAGCAGACATCACCTAAACCATCTATTATTAGACTTTGTAATCGCACAAGCATGGATTTGGCAATATTGTGCTGACTGCTGGTAAACACTGCTGGGCTTGGCTGGATGATCGAGGATACGGGCATGTGACAGACTTCTGGTCCGCTACAGTGGCATATTCAGGCAGGACAGCCTGAAACCGCCTGGGCATGAATCTTATTGTGTGTTTGGACCATTTGAAAAATTCAACAACTGCATGCGCAGCTGGTGACCTTGCAGTGTTGTGCGCTGATTTCAATTACAGGACACATGAACATCCACACCAAGCCACGTATGCACCGTATAACACTACAGCAGGCATTTACATCATGCAAGCAGCTCTGTGGAACTGTTTGTAGACCACTCTGGTTTGTTTTCCCAAGTTTGCATGCCATCATTTGCAAGTTTAGTCGAAACACAAAGCGAAAGTGTGGTTAAAGTATTTCTTTGGAGGATCTTTAATGTCACTGCACTCTTAACCCCATAAAGACAACATTTGGAGACCTCTCTTGTACCCTTATTGACACCTCAATAAATATGTGGTTTGATGACCCCTCCCTCACCTGGTTAACACATTCACCTAATGTGTGAAAGACTTCCAGTTAAAGACCAGAAGGAGCCACAAAACCAACAAAAAAAAGCTGTGTCGAGAAGGACATCCGCCGTAAAATCTAATCCATCTTCTGTGGTGACACCTTGTGAATAGGGGAGCTATTCAAGACAATCCAGCCACCAGCAGTGAACATAAGTGAGTCTGGAGCAAAGTGGAGAAAGGGCCATGGAGTTCATGTTCAACAATATTTACAATTGGTTTGCTACAGTAGAAAAAATAGCTGTTATCAACTAACTACTGGGATTTTAGTAGATATTAAAAGCTCAGGTTCAATCAACAACCAGTTGAGGTTGATCCACTTATATGTGGCTCACGCACGTTAGGGTGTGGAAGAGCATTTGTCGTTTCAAAAGCGTTTGTTTCAAAATGTCTGAGTTATGCAAAAGAAACAGAAAAAAACAAAACAAATTCCCTTACATAGTAAGGTAGATAAGCCTTATAAGTAATACACATGCTGCTGTACTAGAACTAGAAGACACAAGATCAAATGTTATCTCACCAAACTGTGGTAGACAGCCGCCCGGTTGACATACAGGCTCTCGAGCAAAGCTTCAGGGATCTCGATCTCCTCCGTTTCAGCGTAACATGACACGTTCAAGCCTTCGCTGAATTCTTTGACAGCCTGCTCGCACTGGCCATCTCGGAAGAAGGCGTTGCCCTCATCGAGCAGGTTGCACACTAACTGGGTCAGGAAGTCCTGAGAGAAGCAAAAGAAAAGAAAGGAATAAGCTTTTTTTCTTTTTTTAAACTGTGCAGTCCTGCGCTATCGTCCTGTAAGTTACATTATATTTTTAAGGTCTACCTTAATACTGACATGCTCATATTTACCATAAAAATTGTATTTAATACTATTCTAAGCAGGATTTTAATCTGCACGGGAAAATTTTTTAAGTATGTTTATGATTCATTTGGTTTATGTTAAATTGTAGATCAAAGTATATAATCTATTAAAATCTGGTGCGTAGAGAATTTTCTCCACAGTGCATTTTGCTGGTAGCTGTTATTAAAATCCAGACAAAAAAACCTCACAGTGGCAGTAGGGTAAAGGTCACACGATGACTACAGTGCATCATTTCTTGGACAAAGACACCATTTCTGCACTTTTGTCTCTTTAAACTACCAGAATCAAAGGGGTTAGAGAACGCTGTTCCATTCATTGTTTGGGAATTACAGCCATTCCTATACACAGTCCTGGACCTAACTGGAAATTCAGTGAGATTCCTACTCTGGTGACACACTGCAAGTTCATTTGTGAGTGTGTTAATAAACTAGAGGATTATCAGCTCACACTGCAAAAAAATCCAGTAGGCTCGCTTCCATCTTTGATTATTAAATGTGGTCGCTGGATTTGTTGTACTGTAGCAACACAAAGAACATAGTCGACTTCAACTTTGGATTGGAAGATTTGTCGTGTTCAGAAAGCTTAAGTCTGCTTTTCATAGAGTTGTGGAGTCACTGTGCAAAACTGGCCCATCGGGATTCAATCCGGGTGCTGCTAATCAAATGTAGTTGATTAACTGATTTCCAGCAATTGTGAGCAAATCTATAAAAGCAGAAGTTTTGTCAGTTTGCTGCTCGGGATCATTCAGGTGTGTTAACGCAATGCCAAGAAGGAAAGACATCAGCAATGACCTTAGATAAGCAACTGTTGCTGCCCATCAATCTGGGAAAGGTTATAAGAGCTTTTCCAAACATTTTGAAGTCCGTCACTCTGCAGTGAGAAAGATTATTCACAAGCGAAAACACTTAAGACAGATGGAAGTCTTCTCAGGAGTGAAGTCCCAATGCAATGCTCAGAGAAAATGCAAAAAATCCAAGAGTTACAATGCAGACTCTACAGGCCTCAGTTAGTACGTTAAATGTTAAAGTTAATAACAGCACAATTAAAAAAGACTGAACAAGTATGAGTGGTTCAGAAGGATCAGAAGGACAAAGCCTCTTCTCTCTAAAGATGGACAGCACCATGCTTGGAGAAAACCAAACATAATATATCAGCACAAACTTCTCATACTAACTGCCAGCACGGTGGTGGAGGAGTGATGATTTGGGCATGTTCAGTTACAGGACCTGTGCACCCTGCAGTCACTGGGTCGAGCATGAACCCCTCCCTAAACAAAAGTATTTTAGAGTCAAATGTGAAGCCTCACCAAACTGAAGCAATGTTGTAAAGAAGAGTGGGCCAAAATTCCTCCATAACTATGAGAGAGACTGATAAACCCACAGTTCCTAGTCATTGTCGTTAAAAGTGGTTCTACAAGATACTGAATCATGCTGTGCACTTAGTTTTACAGAGGACTGCACATAACCAAGATTAACTACCAATGCTTCATCGCATACTGTTGCATGTTTTATAGAAAACTGAGTGCAGAATTATTATATGAAGAGGACCGGGTTCAACTGAAACCCACAACTATCAACAGGATGTTACCCAGCAGATCTTTCAACACAAACTACAAGACAGCTGCAAAACGCCACAACTTTGCCTTTAGATTTCTGGCACTCGTGTGAGACATAACAGAGACAATGGTGCACTGTTTAATGGTGTTCAAGCGGGAACCCCTGACTCTAAAATACAGGTTTCACTGTGGGATTGTGCATTGTTCTAGGGGTGTAGGATGGGGATGTGGTTTGTTTCTTCCTTTTAAACGTCAACAGTCAATAAACATAATAGTGAGCAAACGTGGACTTAACTGAGTAATGGGGCAAGATAAAGAGTGAAAAAAAGGTATCCAGTGTTAGATTTTACATAGAGCCAGGGATGGAAAGAAGGAAGGTAGCAAATAAGAGACAGAGTGCTTCACACCAAAGCATGCACATGGCATAAAAAGCAAAAGGACGTAACAGCAATAACAGCTACTACCTGATAGCCGTCGGGGTCAGGATAGGCCAGGGAGGACCTAGAGCAGAGCAACTTGTTAAAATCGTACCGACACAGCTAGGCTGTGAGGCGCGAGTAACGCAGGGACAGTTTCACTTTCAGTCTGGTTGCGCTGAGCTAAAAATTAAAATGATCTTACTGTATGAAAGCCAGGGCTTTGTTTATCTCCTCCTTGCGTTTCTCTCGGGCAGGGTCCATGCTTGTCCACTGGAGGGGAGGAGACACACAGACACACGGAGAGGTATTAGAGGAAGGAAATACCAACTTCAGTGACAGTAGCTGAAAAGCAGCTGCTCTCTGATACACCCACTTCCTGTGAAAGTAGTCAGAAAGAACTGCATGCCTCTATAAACACTTCCACACTCAGCCTGAGTTCAGCCTCATTCACTCTTTGTTACTGGCGCAAACATCCAGCACGAGGCCGTTTGTGAGACCAGCCTGGGCCAACTTCGGACACACCTACCAGAAGAAGAAGAAGAAGCCAGGAAGTTCATTGAGCCGAAGCAAAGTTTAAACGTGTGCCTTGCTGTTTCCGGAGAGAGCAAAGACGGAGGGACTTTGACGGGAGCAAACCCCGAGGAGGTTTCGTTTCTGACCGCCTGACACTACCCTCTCCTCGGATAAGTTTCGATTCTCTACAGCCTGAGCACATCCAGACAGCTGCAGATCTCCTCCCCGTTACGGACTGCAGTCACGTGACACGACAAGCGCCCATGCGTCACAACAACGCAGCCAACCAGCGCGCTCAGGTCGTCGTCGTGACCCTCGGAGACCTGCTGGTGTTTGTTTAATGCCGCCTGTGAGGAAGACAGCGGTGCTGTTCTGTTTACATTACAGAGCAAAAAAGAAGAAGCAGCAGGCTTAAATAAATCTACAGGATGTTGCAAAGACCTGATACCTGAGAGATGCATCTGAACCTTCAGCTGATTCATCTACTGTTCACTAAAGCGTCATCAGAAATGGTCTCAGTGGAAGTGCGGCTGCCAAGAAGCCATCCTCAAGGGAGGGAAATAGGAAGAAAAGGCTGAGGTGTGGCACATTACACATGAGTCACAATTCAAATTTGACATTTTTAGAAATTAAGGAACGGATACAAATGTATAAACACTGTCACGTCTTTAAAAAAACACAGTCCTAAAAGTCACTTGGATGAGTGACGAAACGTTTCTCCCATTGAAAACGCTACATCCAGATGAACACAATCAACCTTTTGGGAATCCTTAATAGACTGAATTATTGTATTATGCAAAACATTCACATTTATTCCGAGTTTACTAAACCCCTCTTTTCCTTTTTTGTCACATTGCAATCTTTGCTGTATTTCATACTTTTTTAAATGTAGTTTATAAAGCACTTCAATAATAGTTCGAAATAATGACATGAACTGGCATTATGCTGATGTATAAATAAAAAAATGTTATACAGATGAAACAGCACCGTTTTGGAGGGAAAAAAATGAGTGAATCAGCCAATCAGAAGCTGGTAAAGTGCTGTAGTGTTGGTGAGGAGGCATGCTTCAGACTAAAAACAGCAAGGACAACAAGGATGCCCTCATAATAGTGAGTCAGTTAAACAGTCACAGCACACAAACAGAAGGAAATGGTGTGTTTGGCAGTGCAGATCAGCACAGTCAAGAGATGATGAATCACATGATCGCACCCTGTAAGTGTGACAAATAGAAGAAGATGACCTCTGACCTCTATCGATATAAAACTGCCGCCATTCAGAGCATCACAGACATATTTAACTTAACAAGCTAGGGCCTAACAGCTCTGACATTTACAAGAATAAAAGCAGTTTGACAAAGCCTGCATAATATGCCAAAGCCCTACCAGCTGAGTTATGCCATTTGTTGACTCGTCTTCAGCCACATACACACACACACACACACACATCTGGAACATATCAGAAAGAGGCCCACCGTCACACTGCTGTATGGCACCATCAAGTGTCTGAAATTACAAAGGCAGCCCTCAGAGGAGGAAACATGCACTTTGACCTCATGACCGAGGACACACACAATCACATGCAGGCATAAGTGTGCATAACTCTGACTGTCTGAGCTTAAAGTTTCTGGTGATCTTAAAGATATGCTAAATCACAGTTCACATGGTGGTGAGACCTGCTCTTATGTTTGGTTTGGAGATGGTGGCACTGATACAAAGGAAAGAATGGCTATTGGATATATGGGGCAAAGGATGTTGAAGATGGAGCTGCCAGGCAGGAGGATAATAGGAAGACCACAGACAATGTTCATGAATGTAGTGAAGGAGGACATGCAGAGAGTTGATGTGAGGGGGATGCTAGCGACAGAGTGAGATAAATATATGTTGACCCCTAAAGGGAGCAGCCAGAAGAAGAAAAAGAATAAAAGCGGATCGCTGTAATGTTTCAGCTAGTTTATATTTTCCATGATAAATATGACATAACAAATTGAAAAGCTGGCATGTCAGAATATTTTTTAATGATTAATGGGTTATTAACATCTCAGGATTTGTTGTTTTTGTTTCCAGTTCACTTCCCGGCTGACCTTCATATTGTATTTTGGCTGATGCTCTGATGCTGGCTAGTTTTAGACAAGTAATCTAAAGCATCAGTAGAAGAACAAAACCTATTGATTACCGGCAAAGAAAATAAATAAATTAACTTAAAAATTATGAGGGTGCATTTCAATTTTGAAGACAGACTAATATGCTTGTTGAGGTTCTTCCATACCAGTTGGTGGCGATAATGCACAATCTTTGCTGTTTGCGAATCGCTGATAAAACTCACGAAGAAGAAGAAGGCGCAAGAATATCGAGGGAGCGGTACGCCGGACTGTATTCAAGCGGCACAGCGGTGTTGTGGTAATGGCAGCATACATTTATATGAAAAGTGTTTAGTTAAAACACGGTTTAGGGTGTGTAAAATAACTAATTCAACCCGAGGGCTGGGGTTAATCTCGGCGCTGGCCATCTTGACAGGTTTGCTAACAGATGACTGACCGAGCTGTAACCGCGTTGAATGTACCGTTGCTAGCACGTGAATCTTTTATTCATATTCGCATAAGAAATTATATAATTATGGCATAAAAATGGATTATAAATCCCAGAAACGATCGTAAAGGCTCCACAGACACGAGCCTGTTACAGTTCATGCAGGTGTGTTAGCATAACTGGAGCAACGGTTAGCCCATGCTAGGCGCCGGTTTCGTGTAAGAGGAAATCCACCCGAAAACAACCCTCAGTCTAAGTGATTGTTACGTCAGAAATGTTGGCTGTCTCCGGGTGTTATACGAGCACGCAGAGTGCAGACATTATCTAGGAGACTGTAGAGGTTACTGGTTACACAGTGACGGTGTAAACATAGGAGTTCCGGTGTTTTTCCAGACTTAAACTCTGTTTTTGAGGTGGATTATTCCCTCAGTGAAAAAAGCGCTTTCAGCTGTTTTTGTGTCGCAGTAAGACGAGGTAGGTTTAATAGAAAACCCCCGAGCTCTTTATACCAGATTGTTCACACGCAGCTGAATAATTTAGAGTTTGAATGACTTCTGTAGGGTGTTTTTGTTTTGGTTCGGTCAGCATGTGGTATTGGGCAGAGGTGGCATCCAGCGGAGTTTATTATGAAGTTGAAAAAGTGATTCATTTGGTCCTCAGGTGCCAGGATGGCGACAGACGACGTTGCGCAGTTGGTTGAATCTCTGGCCAAAACTGGAGTGGAGGATGGTGAGCTCAGTTACAAAGGACAGGGAAGAAAGCTGGATGATGCTCAGTCAGGTGAGTGTCACTTAATCACTAAAACGACCCAAAGGCTTGGCTTTAATGATTTTTCTTACGTGTTATCTGTTTTAATGTGATCACATATAATCCCATTTGAATCTCCGCAGTTGAGGAGATGGTGAAGGAGATCCAGGACTTTGAGGGTTTACAGGCTCTGAGGTTGGAGGGAAACACTGTAGGTGTGGAGGCAGCACAGGCCATCGCTAAGGCCCTGGAAACAAAGAGTGCATTGAAGGTGAGACATTTTTCTCTGTTCATCATCTCTGTAACTTTTCAGCAGGTTTATATTTCTCCACAATAAATATGAACTAATAAAAATAAAATTCATATTCCAACAGCATATGATGAAAGGTGCTTTATCATAGCAAATGTTTGAAGTATGAAAATCCAAATGTTTATCCAATTCATGGCTCGGGGGAAGGGGGGTTGGCATCCTGCAGCTGCCTTAAGGCGATAAGTGGGGTACACCATTAAAATAAAAGCATTTATATGCAGATGAACTGAAAACTTAGTCTGACACGATGTGTAAATATGGCAGCTTGCTGCAACAAGCATGAGGGAATCTAAAGGGGGGCGTGGGGTGTATTAGGATGTATTTATTTCAAGTCTTGAGTAACATTTTGCTTATTTAGATGAATAAATCTTGTTAATTAATTTGTGTTAAAATATACACATGAACACACACCAAAT
>VOQK01009259.1:8139-18513 GCA_015052645.1 Benitochromis conjunctus | reverse complement strand
TCAATAAAAATTAAATTAAAAAAAAAAAAAAAAAAAAAAAAAAAAAAAAAAAAAAAAAAAGTCAAACTTAAATGTTTTTTTTTCCTGGCTTTGTCATAAAGATGCAGTTTCAAACTAGACTATGACACGCATGGCAGAATTTTCACCCCATGCTGGTGAGCTCCTCATTTGTTTTGAGCCAGGGGATGTTGTGCTTGATTCTTTTTTCCTAGATTTAGTCTCAGGCAAGTTTTTTTGTTGCTGTTTTTTTTTTTTGGTGAAGCGTGGGAGGGCAAAGTAAGCATTTAAACACAAAATGACTGCAGCACCGAATGAGCCACTGCTGTTCTACTTGTTTTCAAAATAAATTTTGTACCTCGGTATCTAATCAATTAAAGCAAACTAGAGAGAGCGAGATGGTGGTAGGTGGTGGTGGAAGGAGGGATCCATCAGTCGCATGCCAAGCATTACTGGCTGGGATGAAAATGAAAAGAATTTAAGGGGGAATGAATACACAAAAAACATTTGGATCTCCTTAAAACAAGCTTTAACAAACTGTGTATGCTGTAAAACAATAACGATTTTGCGTGTCTTTTGAGGTTGCATCTTAAACACAGTGTGAGAGTGGGGGTATCGCAGTCAACCTGGATGAACCTTCGGTGGAAACATTGAAGCTGAAAATAGTTTTGTGTGGATTTTTTTGTTTTTTCATGTCAGAATTTAGACAGGACACATTGTCTGCTTTATACAGCCTCAAATTCAATGACTTCATAGTACTGCAATGAAAGCTGTTTACAATACATGTCTGTCAACTCAGTGTCGTTGGCCATCATCACTACCACAAGCAGAGAAATCAAGACAGAAGCTTTCGTGTAGAAAACCACATTTCACCACGTTTTCATTCAAAGTTCTGCTTAATAGAATCAGTACTGTTCAATCCTCTCCACATGGGAAAACTTTCAACTTTACAAACTTTACAAATTAGCATAAAATCTTTTCAGTTTAGCACAAATAAATCATCTTAGAAAGCTGGATACCCATACACATACTGTAAACATTCACAAAACAAGCAGAGACACAAGTAAATAGTACACAGTTAATCTTTAGTATGAAATTAAATACAACCCAGTGTACTATTTAAATATTTATACTGGAAGTCTCCATTTTCCAACCTCAGCACCACAGACTGAAATGCATTATTTACAACTACTTTTAATAATGAACACAAAGTTTTAGTTTTAATGCACCTTCTGGACTTGTGAGTCAGTCTCGATGGGTGTGAACTTATACTTAGCTGAAGTTATACGGGGCTGGTTTCCTCGATTCACCTCCATTAGTTCCTCTGTGAACCCTGGAGAGCAATAGATTGCCCAGAACTTGTGAATTTAGATAGTGGGCTGATTATATGACCACAAAACAGAAAAGTTATGTATGCATTTCATATCTTATTCAGTGAATATGTCCATTGCAAATGCTTAGGTTTCATGAAATCCATATTGGTAATGTAAGTCAGCCTTGGCAAGGCACATCAATAAATGGAAAGTACAGGGTTGTACAAATGTAAAGTATGTTCGGGTTGTGTTTTGCCATTGTCTCTCTGTTATTTGCGCTGACAGTGTATCGTTGTGATCTTGTCTGCTTCATAGCTCCCTTAAGAAGAAAATTACCTTTCAACCACAAGCTGCTGATTCAATCACTACTTTGCACTTATCTTATTTTTTATTATCTTTATTTTCATCAGCAATGTTCTGCAGCCACCCACTTAAATGGTTTCCATCAAAATAGTTATAAATTGTTATATTGCTGCTTTGTTCTTTTCACAAGTATTCACCCAAGTCACAGGACTCAGACTTGAGCTAGACACAAATGTGAGTTTAGTGATGTTTAAACTCAACTTAATGTAAATAAAAAATATTTGCTTGCACTCGAACTGATATTTTGCAGCTGATATTGTTCATAATCATAAGAGTGTGATGTCTGGGTCACGGGGGAAGCAGTTTAAGCAGAGACAGTCAGCTGTTATCGGTGGACACCAAGTCAGCCAGGACATCTCTTCAGCATGTCCTGGGTCTGCCCTACACCTCTTCCCAGTGGAACATACCCAGAACACCTCAGCTAGGACAGCGGCTCTACTCCAAGCTCCTCTTGAATGGCCAAGCTCGTCACCGTATAGTTCTTTATCATTCAGATATTAAAACATGTAGGTAAGTCTTATGATAGTTTATCAGCTGTAAAAAGCTCAGTTGGATGTGCAGGCGACGATATGCCGCATGGCTGAGAGCGGCTAGCCCGGGTTCAAGTCCGACCTGTGACCCTTTGCCACATGTCTCCCCCTCTGCTTTCCTTTCAGTCTTCACCTCATCTATCTGATAAAAAAGGCCAAAAAATATATTTAGAAAAAAAAAAGCACAGACAGTGACTAACGCTAATGTAAGCTGATTACCACGGGGTTGCTAGGGAAAACTATGTGCCCGTGCTACGAAAAAAACCCAACCAGTTGGCAGACACCAGTTGATTGCATGGCAGATGCAAACGTAGTTGCAAAAACTAGTAAACTGCTTTCCAAGAAGTAGTGAAACTGTGAACAGTGAAATGCAAACTCAAAGCCCTTTGCCTTTCAAAGTAAAAGTTGCACTTTTTGAAATGTGTCAATAGCGGTTGTTGTAAGACACAACTTTTACTTTGAAGATGAATGTTCTCCATTGTGCACTGATTCAAAGTTTGTAGAACTAAAACCACATTTTAAGCCATTATTATAATATAATTATGCCATAATATCAACATTTTAAAAGTTCTTAAAAATATATAATTGTAGCTCTTTGGTGGTGTGAACTGATGGACACACCTTCAGTGTCCATTTCTCTGTCACTATCCGTAACCACGATTTTAAAATTCTATCCAACTTTTCCTTTCTACACCTTCTTTTTTTGGTCTCTTGCACTCTTTAAACTCAGCAAATTACTAATTGTAGCAACAGCCCTGAGCAGACTTCCCAGTGACAAAGCTAATGAGATGACTGCCGCAATGAAAGCACATGTCAGAACTGACGCCACTATATTATGTTATTCTTATTTGTGCTCCAGTGGCTTTTTGCATCCTTTTTTTTGTTAGGGTTTTTCCACTCTCTGCCTCTTACTTTTCTTTCATTTTTCTGTCCTTCATTCCTCCATCAAGGTGATGTGTCTAATGAAGGACAAGTATGGCCCAAGGAGCAGGATGACCATCACCAGCTGTACTTCCCATCTCTTTCACTGTCTGTTGCTCTGGCTGCCAGCTATTTCTCTCCCCCTTCCTCATTTCTCCTCTGTCTCCTTTACTGCTTCAGCCTGTCACTCGCGCTCTTACTTCCTCATCTCCGATTCCACCTTCCACCAGCTGTTGGTGTCTCCTAATAGCTGTCATGTTGATGTGGACAGGCTAGAAACCTTTTCGTCTCACACCTTGCAAATGTGGCTCATTAAAGTGGAGGGTGGGGTAAGGGTGGGGAAGGTGACAGGATGCTGTATCAAGCTGCTCCATTTGCCCGCATTCCCACTAATGAGTTGCTGACAAGCTGATGCCCGGAACGTCCCTCCAAGGTAGTCATAAATGTATAATGACGTTAAGAAGTGCTTGATCGCGACGAGCTCAAGGTGTTTCACGGTACATGGTGGACATGAGTTGAGACAAGGCGTTGAATATGATAAATAACTTGAGAAAGTTGAATAAAGGCCAAGGCACGTGTGAACACAGGTAGAATCGATACAGGCTCATAAGCTGAATACAGTCTGCATGTATGCAATCTTACATACAGTGCAAAGCCTGCTAGGTTGTTTCACGTGAAGCTGGCACAATCCCATTTAGAAACACAAAGACGTGAGCAAAATAATGCAATCTTCACAGGCACAGATGTGACAAGAACAAAGAAAATCATACACACACACACACACACACACACACACACACACACATCTGTTATTACCAAAAAAGAAGAAAAAGAAGAAGGGGGGGGGGGAAATCAATTTTAGCCCATCTGCTTTAATATTCTATCTGCCAGATTTTCAAGAAACTTCCAATTCACTTTGAAACACCGGAGACGAACAAAAGAGCAGAGACAATAGGAACGACACACACCTACACAAACACATAAAGGCCACTCCAGATCCTGAAATGGCAATTTAGCAACACTTTGTCCATTATGCCGGACACTTGGTAATTACGGAAGAAGCCCAAAAAAATGAATGCTGTTTAGTGTTCATAACAAACGCAGGTATACCAATAAGACCAACTGTACAATAAATTAACCTGAGTGGGGGAAAAAAAAAGAAACACAGAGACATAATAGAGAGCCATGGGGGAAATAACAAGAAACACCTTTTAAAATTAATCACCTGTCGCACACCCACACATCACCGCAGTGGAAAGAAAGACTACTACACAACGCTGAACTTAAAATCAGCAGCTGTCACCTATTCACTAGACGAGTAATACATATTTTCACCTCCTCTTTTCTTAAACAGTTTTGACACATTGACAGAATGAATGAGCGTGGAAACTTGGTATTATTAGCCGGTGGCTTAAGGTAAAAATCAAACTCAAGTTAGAGCAATCAAAAGCATATTATTTGGTTACCTTTAGCTTCTCAGAAGATATGCAACTTATGTAACTCAATTTATCTGTCTTTTAAAGAAAAAATAATGACTGTAAATTTCTTCAAAGGGAAACAAAGAGGCCCTACTGATAAAAAAAAAAGAGATTGTTAGTCGGTGTCAAAAAAGTCAAAAGCACTTATATAAGTAGTTATAAAGCATAGAAACTTCTGATGTCGTTAGGAAAGAAGAGTGAATGAAAGAAAGTCAAGCAGAATATATGTATAAACAAATAAACACACCAACATTTACACTAGCATTAGCAACAAACTTACCTGTTGATGTCAGAGTGGTGTGTGTCAGCAGGGAGAGAGAGAGAGAGAGAGAGAGAGATTTACTTTAGAGCAAAATGTCACGAGCGATCACATTAATGTAAACACATAATTAGTTGTTGTGATGCTTAATTGTTGTAATTACATAAGTCTAGAGTTTTCACATTCAGTTTATCTTCCAAACATCTGGGCCCTTTGACGCAAATTTGGAATTTAGTTTATCAGCTTTCCCTGAAGTCCTCCTGTTTGTACCTCGTTTGATTTATTGTACTAACGGCTAACATAACGGGATTGTTTTTGAAATGTGCCGTGTCGACCTGCCGCTTGCTGTCTTTGGAAAGTAGGTGAGTTTCTGCTGGTGAAAAAAACAAAAAAAAACAATTTGAAATGTGGTTGAAAGAAGCAAAGAATGATTTCCAAGGGTCAACCTCCAAAGTTAATCGTGGGTTGCTGCATATTGTGTGAATCTGGTTCAAAGACTGACCTTTACAAACCCTCTTTACAACGCTTGCTTAGATCTGTCGATTGCCCTCAACAAGCACATTAACATTTAAGAAGACCAAAAAACACATTTAAAACTGCAATGAAAAGAATCCTTCTCCAGCACTATACTTCAAGTATCTTGAATTTTCTTTCCAGAATCCACATTTCGGCTCCTAATAATGTGTGGTCAAATGTAAGTTTGTTTCCCCTGGCCAAGGGAAGCAGCTATGTACTGTAGACAGAAAATGCAGACTGTTCTGTTTATATTGGCACACTGTCCACTGCTGCCTGGAGAACAATTTCTACTAGCTTACTTTTGAACATTCGCCACACGCTGTCAATTTAAAGTGCATTTTTTTAGCATAAAAAAGCCAATCACTGCTCTGCTTTTTTTTATCCCACAAATTTAAATAACATGTATGATTCCTATAAAATCTAAACGAATAGTAATGCAAACTGGTGTTAATCTAATCCCCTAATGGCAGGAGTGTGAACGGGTTGTTTGCTGTCTTTACCTTATTAAGATACGTTCACAGACGGTAAACAACACAACCACCCAATTTCACAAACCAAATTTCAGTTTCTTGTATGGTTGCCTCTCACCGTTACGATTTTTACCAAGACGTTTTCTAACGAAATGCCTTTTTAGGTAGCGCGTTGCCATGGTGATGTGCTCATTAACAGCTTCCGAGCTTCATTACTTCCTGGTCACCAGCCCAGTGACAGTGATCCCACACTGGGAGAGAAGTACATAATGTGGTCACGTGCTCTTAAACTCGCTCTCTATCTATCTTACCAATATACACACACATATCTGTCATCTCGAAAACTGACACATGGCGACTGAACTCCTTCGGCTCACACCTCGAGCAGTCGAAAGAGATTTTTCTGCGGTGTGCTGGGCAGTAAGGACTTATTAGCAGGTCTCAACATAGTTTCGCATTCCATTAATAAGATGCACAGCCCTCTCTCTCTTGCCTCGCACACACAAGACACACATGCAGTACACACACTCGAGAAAGTCAGGCTGCTGGGAGAAACCAAGCTAAGGCAGGAAATCACAGAAGACATTTATGTGCAGAGCAGTAACCTTGTTATCATAAAACCCACGAATACCTGCAGATTTCCCCGTCACCTGCTGACACATTTAACAATCAAAGCCTGATTTAAGTTGTATTTATTCCAATCAGATTTTGGACTTAATTACTTCGATAGTAATTCATTTGCAGCTTTTTTTGTCTTCTACTTTCACCAAGGTCTTTCACTTTCAGTGAGGTCTACGTCAAACATGTCTGACCAGACAGATTACAAATATCTAAGGTCATTCATTTTTTAAAGTGAGATTTCAGTTAAGGATTTATCCCAAACAAGATTGCACTGGGATACTGTCGGCCCAAACCAATGCGTGCTGATATATACGGTATGTGTGTGTGTCTGTGGGGCGGGAGTACTGGGTATTTGTGACAATGGGAAGATCTATGAGGCAGATCTATTCAGCTCACTTGTGCTAGTTTGTAAATGAATTGATTGTACAGAACACAAACAATGGTCAATGTGTCTCTGAAGATTTTGGTGGCTTTGTCGGGGCTGACAATGGTTGGAAAGTTGTTGTCAAATCAAATAACATTAGTCAGCTTTCTCCCCGTCTCCTTCCACTCTGTGTGTGGGAAAAGGCAGGTAAACACACCCACACGCGTGCAGTGCAGCAGAGTGCAGAAGAGATGAAGAAATAATATAGCTCAAACGCAAATAACAGCAAAACACTGTCATGTTTTTTTCAGAGGGCAAGCAGTCACGTTGATATGTAATATTTTAATGATGAGTAATAATTCTGTGATAATGATTCTACAATAATGAGCCTCATTTTGCTTTACTAAGTTAGGTTGCAAGAATTGTTAAGTGAAACCTGCCGCTGCCTTATTAACTTGTATACACTTCCAGTGCTTAAAATACTGCAGTTTTTTGTCAAAACTGCAGCTGTCTCAGAGATATGCCCAAAGTGTTTCGTTTTCAGACTCATCATCGTGTGTGGATCTCATCCATCGGCATCAATTTAAAACACAAATTAGTACCACTGGTTGAAAAACTACTGGCAGCATTTTTCACCATATGGGATAAATGTTTTGAAGCAGAGTAATTCAAACTTTTTCCGGAGTGCCTCACTTCAGAGGCAGAAAAATAAACTAATGCTTTACAACCCATTGACAGAAAGTTTTTATCAGTCTTTAATAATAAAAGACTTCTGTGGATGCTCGCCTCAAAGTAAGAAGGAACTGGGTTGGCTGTGCTCGTTGTGTGGAGAGCATGTTCTTCATATGTCTTTGTGAGTTTTCTCCAATTTCCTCCTATGCCCAAAAGACATACATGATAATGGTGATTTTAATATATATTTTATATATATATATATATATATATATATATATATAGGCTGGCTTAAATAATGGTAATGTTGATGACTGATGTAAATTGTGGGTAGGTTTAAGCTTACCTCTCATGGTTATAAATTAAAGATAAAGACAAAATAAAGAAGAGGCAATTGTGTTACATTTAATTTTTTTAAAAAGGGCAAAAAAACAACTTCTGGAGCCATCGACAACAGAAAGTTTGACTAAGTCTACTTAAACAAAATATGCTTTCAAAACAATTTTTACACTAAAATCATAACTCTTCTTGTGTCCTTGAGTTTGCTGATATCTCTCTGGATGTGCCCTATTATATTTGCTGACCATATGTCCTCAGGCTCTGAGTCTGACAAAGATGATGTCATCTGGGAAAATGCTTGCAAGAAAGAAAGGCAGCAAGGTCATCTTCAGCCTGACCTGGTCTACCAGTGAGAAAAAATTCTGCAGCATCTCCATATGCAACAGAAAGGGACAGATCAGTTGCGCTGTCAGACAACTGGCCAGGGCATCACTTTGCACTTGAACACACTGAGCCCAACACTGTTCTGGAGAAGGGGATCAAAGAACAAGCCGTGCACTTTGTCACAGCCGCTGACCTGCTATTGACTATGAAACTCACAACTAGCAGGTCAAACAATCAAACTGGAGGACACACTCCCATTCAATCCTAAGGGACCAATTAGAGGAGCACCCTCTCACTAAGCAGCTTTAATACAGTCTGTCAGGGCAACTCTAGCATAAAGCAACGCTTCCAGTATAGCTATAGAGTATAATTGCAACTTATCATTCTGGGCGAAGTTAAATTTGTAGTACTTTTGTTCCTAGTGTTTTAGAAAATGTATTTTGTAAAATAACAGTAAATCCATTAGTTGTTGCAGGGATAAAATAAAAGATTAACTGTTCCAGATCATTTAATTCCAGGCAACATTACCAAAATAAAACAGCATCATAAGAACACCATTACCCTATCAATCAATGTTGCTACAGGCTGTGAAAGAAGTGTAGTTAATGATGCAGAAACAGTGAAAGTGAAAGTCAAAGCTTGTGGTGAAAGTGCTGTGGTCAGTAGATGTTTGAAGACTGCCCTGTGATTCCCTATCACTCGAATTTCGGGCTATCACTCTTTCTCTGCACGCGAGAATGAGAAACAAACTTTGACAGGGGATAGATGGATAGTGTAGCTAGATGGACGGAGGACGGAGCGAGAGGACATAAGGATAAGCAGAGGGTTGGCCTCTTATTCCCAGTGCTGTGTCAGCTTTACCATCAACTCATCAAAACTGCTGACACACTGCTGATATCCTTCTCTTTCTATCTGTCTATATGTTTCCATCCACCTATCCATCCATCAATTTTTTGGTTATACTGTTTGCGCATTCGATATATCTTAAGTGTACATTGGGTTTGGGTTATAAAATCATGAACTGGGGAAGAGAGAGTGACAAAACAGGCTAAAAGTGACAGTGCATACTAAACCTGAGCTGCCTTTGGGTAAAACACGAATAAACAAAAAGCAAAACAAAAACGAGTGTGGAAGAGTGTGGAAGAGTGTGGAAATTGGTACCTTCAGGTTTGTAATCCATGAGCACAGATTTCTGCAATCCCTGCCCACGAATGCAAAACCTTCCATGCCCACAGATGCAAAATTGACGATGTGTAAACTGTGCTCATGGTTATGAAAGTGGTGACTTTCTTTAGACAATCAGAATAGGCTTTGGAGTACAAAGGACAATACATACACTGAATACATACAAGGTGTGAAGCATGCAATGCAAAATCAAATATAACAACAATCTACCATTAAATCCAGATACATTAAACTTACTTGACAATGCAGTTTACAAAGTTCTCCATTCTTTGTTCTCTGAAGAACGGAATGATTTGCAAACCCATGAGTAAGGATAATGAATTAATGAGCACTGCCTATAAGAATATGGATTCTGATTCATAACCGTAGCTCGTTCTTTTTCAGCTGAACCTTAGGTGGTTCCATAAGAGTCAATGTAAAGGACTCACAATTACAGGCCCTCCACACACTGCACACAAATGCATCATGGAGCTACACTTTCCCCCAGAGATGGATTATGCGACCACTTTATTGTGAGACAAAGGGAAGGAGAGACCTGGAGGTAAAGACAGGAAGGCAGATGGCTATATATACAGTATATATATCAGGAGAAAGAGGAAAATCTAAGCCTCAAGCTGCAAATGAGACACGTACAGAACATCAAGTGCTAGCAGGGAAAAAAAACACAGTCCAAATGACAACTTTAAGTGCTATCTAAAGCGCTTTGAAAAACAAGAGCATTGTGAAATGAGTCACTCCAGACAGTAGTTCTCAGCTTGCCCGCATTAAAGGTGCTTTCAAGGTAAAAACAAGCACGGCAATAAATATGGAAAAAAAAGAGAAACATGGAGCACTCACGTTTAAGAGGAATCTATATGAAGTGGGGAAGAAAATCTCACTTTTCATTGTCATCTTTGTGTCCCTGCCGAACTTTACTGCCTCAGTACAGTTTTCTCCAACATCTTTAGAAATTATTGATTTATTCTTTCGCCCACGAACTGTGATTTTAGCTTTTAACGCTTTATGAACACCCCCCCCCCCCC
>VOQK01009256.1:18979-34615 GCA_015052645.1 Benitochromis conjunctus | reverse complement strand
GTGTGTGAGGAGTAGCTATGGCAGGAGCTGCTCCAGGAGTTACCTGTGCCGAAATCAAAGTGTAACTGCTGAACAAGCAAAAAATAAATATTCCCAGCCACGTCATTCCTGTGTGTGTCGGGTCCTTTTGTCACAAACACGCTTTGTTTAAAATCATTGAAGTCACAGTGCAGAGTTTTACAATTACAGCAGACACGATTCAAATCAGAAGTGTTTCATCAGTAGGTTTATGTTTTCAAGGTTTAATACAAGATTAACCCAACGTAGTAATCAGGAGAAAAGGCACAGGAAGAAGGGGAAAAACACGTTCTCACCTTTTGCCACAAAGACTCTCGGGAGGCCAGGCTGGAACACGCTGCTACAAACCAGCAGTTACCCAGCTGTCCCTGATGCAGATCGTGCGCACTGATGCCATCTACAAACAGGTGAGGGTCCTCACACAGCTCCTATAGTCCCAGAGAAAGACAAGCACACTTAGGAAACACACTGAACAGCCAGTACATGAGTAGAACCCTTGAAGCAGGTCATACTAATATTTATATGGGGAAAAATAAACCAGTTATTGGTTTCAGGGTGAAATGCCTCTGAAATAAGGTTTATGGTTAATAAATTGTGTACAGCCCACAGTACAAGGCACAGAGGTGCATAAATAGGTTATTGAGTTCATGAATCAGAAAGAGACCATCTGTCCTTATGCATCCATGTTTCACAGTCATGATCTTCTACCCAGGAGTCAGGAGTGGGGGGGGCTGTGTGCATTTGTGAAATCACATTTGCTGCGGCTGCTGTGTCGAGGTCCATTTTCTGGCACAGTGTGTACAGACAGCCTATTACTGCTAACAACACGTTCAATGAGCTGCTCACGCTTTTTCTCCTGCATGTAAACTGGACTCTGCACACCTATCAGCACGCACAGCCAGATCTTCTGCGGGGCGATTACTAGAGGCTGTGTGCTGTCAGTGGACACTTTTACTCTCGTCCACACACTCTGGCTACACAAGGTTATCTGCACCTTTTAGAAATCAAATACAACAAATCTGGGTCGCTGTGTAAATGGTGAATTGAGTGGCATTTATGGAGCCTTTCTAGTCTCACTCAGCACTCAGAGGGCACACTCACACAGTTTGGAGTTCAGTATGTTGCCCAAGGACACTTTGACATGTGGACAAGAGGAGTTGGGGCTGAAACCACTGACCTTTCAATTACTAGACAACCAGCTCTACCTGATGATGACAACATGAGATGGGCATGTTTACAACAGTGTTGCCTCACCTCTTCTTTTAAAGACTCTCTGTAAGCGTTTGGAAATTGAGGAGACCAACTGCTGCAGAAAAGGACTTTGGACAAAACAAACATATTAGTAATAGCAGAGTAATATTTTAGTAACAATATGGTAAACAGCTGGCAACAATATGGTAATATCAGTGCAGCAGCGAGCTGCTGAATACAGCTTTTTGGCTTTATCAGCCTAAATTAAGTGGGATCTTTTAAAGATACTTATGCACCATAGATGTTACAATTTTCTCTTTATATTATTAGGAACATCTTCTGATTCTAACCTGGTGTTCTTGCTTCCAGTTTGTATTTCACTCTCTGGGTGAAATACAAACTGAGCAGATAAAACAGCAAATGCCACCTAAAAAATAGATTAGATAAAGGTGAATTGAATATGAATAAATGATTATAAAATATGAAATAATAAAATATGACAAAACAAAACAGTTAAAAAAGTATTACTCAAGGAAACAAAGCTCAAGTAAATAGAAGAAATACTGTAAAATAAAACAAAGGAGCACAAGAACAAAAAACCTAAAATAAAATAACTGTAAATTCAAATGTAAATTCAAAGAAGAGTTTGTCTTGTATAAAATCATCTAATGCACTAACTAAAAAGAAAAAATAAATGAGATCATCCGAGCTTAAATTGAACCAGAAACAAAATATGAGCCAGTGTAATTTTTACTGCAGGGCTGTGCTTGCAGTGTTCTGGGTGTGAAGCCTGTCTGTTCTCTGCTCTCTGCTTTATGGGACCAGCGGGTCGATGAGCACCTCGGCCATTACTCAACAGGCAGCAGCAAGCATGGGACCACTTAGCAGCTCTTTATGTTTACACACTGGCAGCACTCAACTAGGGTTAGAAAAGTAAAAGAGGGGGCAGGAGGGAGAGAGCACGGTGCAGGTTGAGCTTTTAGATACGCAACATTTAGAAAATGGTCACACTCGTTTTACACCCGTGTTAACAATTCTCCAGAATCCACATTTAGAAAAGATGTGACTGATGCTTTTCAGTTTACAGTATCTCCTCGCCAGACCTGATTTGAATCATTGTTAGTTTTCCTTGCCCGTATTTAGTTTTCAACTTTGCTTCAGTCTATTTTAAATGAGCTCTTGATGTTCACATCTGACTTCTTCGCACGATGGAGCTTCAACCTGCATTTGTGGACAGCATGGTGAACTGTGTTCACAGACAGTGATTTCTGGAAGTGTTCCTCATTTCATGCAGTGACTTCCATGACAGAATCAGGCCTGTTTTTAATGCAGTGCCACCTGAACGCCTGAAGATTATGCTCATCCGATATTAAACTATAGTAAGTGTGCAACTTCATGACGTTTTGGACTTCTGTCTGAGGAAATTTTCTCTGGACCTTCTTAAATTTTAATTGAGTATCCCTGTAATAGATTAATATTTAATATATTACCAGGTTAAGTTCTACTGATCTTGTTTATGATCACAAGGACTTTTCTGTGAGCTACACTGTGTGGACCAGCTACACATTACACCTACAGGAAACTCATGCCACGACACTCGTCGTTTGAGGCAAATCCTGGTAGTCTACACACTGTTTTACAGTCTAAACATGGCAGCTGAACAGAGATTTAAAATGTGTGCCCTCGGGGTGATTATAAGTATGACTGTGTTAGCCCTCTGATAGCCCATCCAATGTGGGCTGGGACAGCTTCAAGCACACCATTTGGCTTTAATCATAAAGATCAGTGCTATTATCACCCTTCACGGCTCATGTGCGTGTATATAAAGGCAGATCACAGTATACAAATATACACAAGTGTGTGAACTTAAAGCTTGCAAGCGCGCACACACACACACACACACACACACACACACACACACACAGGACACAATAAGGTCAGTCATTTGCTGACTCTGCAAAGCTGTATGCTGCAAAAGCAAACTTTTAATCTGAAGCAGAGGCCACTGCAGTGCTCCCCGGAGGCCTGCAGTCTCTACCAGCAGGATCCTCTCACCTTACACTGACCAGCACCAGAGAGCTTCCTGTCTGAAATCTGTTTGTACGTGCAAGTCGGCAGAACTTTGTGAGGCAATGTTCTGATGTTGTTCCGTGAAACTGTGTCTGAGTTAAGATATCTAATCACGTTTCTTCTCCCTGTCCGCAACAGCATTGATTGGTGGAGTCTGAGCAGCGGCGAGGGCTCCCTGTGGTGGCCTGCCATCCAGGGATTGGCTCAGGTGGAAAAGTAATAGAGTATCGATCAGTCCCGGCCCTGCAGTCTCTGAAGTAATGTGAATATTGTGGCTGAGCACAGCCTAATCATTTACCCTGCCATTGAGAACCTTTCAACCGGCTTCATAGCCCTCCTCAGCACCATTCATCAGCTGGTAAAAGAGACATGAGCCACGAGTGCAAAAACCCAGAGAATAAGCAGTGCAATTCAGCACTGAGAATCCAAAGTAACCCAACATTTTAGAAAAAATGAAAGCTTGGATTATTTACACCCAAGTTTGCCAGTTCACATTCTTCTTCCCTTCCTGCATTCCTTGGCACTACTAAACTGTCACCACTTGTAACAGTAACAGCTGCGTCCATCACCACCGGCTTTGGGAGTTTGGAGCAGTTTAAAACAAAAAATTCCATTTATGAAGTTTGATTTATTAGCAGTTATTGATGTTCAAGGATGAGAAATAGGAATGGATCCCAGTTACCCCTGTACAGGAAGTCAGGACCGAGGTCAGCGTTTTGGATGCCATGATTATTACCCTAGCTGGCTACGCAGAGACTAACTTAAGCCGGTATCAAGGACTCTCACCTAGGACTGCCCCCCCCCCAGTCCTCTGATGATAACCAACTACCAACCCTAACATAAGTACAACCAACAGCCATGCCTGCTAACAGCAGCTTTCCTCATTATAGAAAGGTAAATTGGCTGAGTCGTGACTTTAGTGGCCAGGAATATAGGCCCCAGGGATCTTTTCATTTTCAAGGACCAGAATAACCTATAAAGATTAAAAGCTGCAATACTCCTATACATTCTAACCTTAAATGAAGACTCGAGAAGGGAATGCCCACAAATTCAGACTTTAAAAGAAGATTGTAAGTTTAAATAAAATATCATATGTGAAAAAAAGTTCACTGCTAGATATCAGTAGATTATGAATTGCAGTCAAATGAGTTGTGCTTGCGTGCCCACCCCAATTCAAGCACATAGTCCTGTGGGCGCTATAGGACAAACATGTTTTAGTCTCCCAAGAGAAATCAAAAACATTGAATTTGAACTGTACCTCATAACAGCTGTGGCCAGCCAGCATATTTCTGCAACTGTTTGGAAGGAATTTGGATTAACAAAGGAGTTTTTCCCCTATCTGTGGAAGGCTGTCAGTCCACTGTTTACCTCAGATATCAATGCTGGGTCAGAAGCATTCACGTCTATTTACTCTAGAAGAGGCTGTCAAACATTGTGAAAGGAGTCCGATATGGATCAATGAGTCAGAGAGGCTCACTTCTGACTGATGACAGCCATACTGAAGTGAGTTGTTGAGGATGTGCTGAACCTATTGCATATTAAAGAAAAGGCTATTCGATGCAGAGCTGGGTCAAAAAGACAAAATCAGAGCAGAATCGGGAGATGATTAATTATGAATAATGCTAACAACATTCTAATCCTAAACAGCGTCTTTGACCTAATGTAAACTTGAGTTTGCAGAAAAGCTCAGTACAATGAGTGTGCATACAGTATTTTAAATGAGCTTTTGTCTGGAACCTCATAAATTTTGATTGTTCTGAACATTTCATTCTCTCACAGCCACTCTGCTCCTAAGTAATTTGATGTTTAACTTCATTATCGTGCACTCTCCCTTGAACGAAATGCTGCACTAAGAGCTTGCAGAAAGAACCGATTCAGCTTTTGTATTAACAAGTTAAACGGAGCTCTGCTTTGTCTTGTAGATTTTTGGGTCAGCTACATTCTTTACTTTAAAAAAAAAAAAGGATAGATTGCACCAAAAAGAGCCACAGAAACAATCACTGGTAATGCTATG
Organism: Benitochromis conjunctus; assembly: GCA_015052645.1. Lineage (NCBI taxonomy): Eukaryota > Metazoa > Chordata > Actinopteri > Cichliformes > Cichlidae > Benitochromis > Benitochromis conjunctus. Next base: position 29,322 of record VOQK01009256.1, on the reverse strand, counting down.
GGAGATATTGATCTGCAAAGTTGGTGGTGGAGTCCGAACTCCTTTGAATACCACCGCACTCATCAATTCAAGTCTGGCTCTATGCAAGCACTGCCCACTGGCAGGTAAAAATAATTAAAGTACTTCATCAGATAGTACTTCAAAAGCAGACCTATCATACTCATGTTATCTCGCACTTGGCCTTATTGCATCTACTCTCTTCTGACTGGCTGCCCCTGACAATCACAATGTTTGAACAGCAGGCAGAGCTGTGTGCCTGAGGTGACCGTTTCAGGACTATCTGCCCTGACATCATCAAAAGCCATGAGAAGCAGAAGTCTGAAACAAAGAGACTGCAGCAATTTGAATCCTCAACTTTTAGCCAAAGGACGTCGTGTCGCATACACTAAACTTATTTGAAACATTTGCCATTTATTGCAACAATAAACACAAAATCAGTTTCTTGTTATTGTGGAAAGGTTAGGTTAGGACTTTTAGAAAAAGATGATCAGTATTATTCACTTCATCTGTCAGTGTTTTTAATGTTTAATATTAAAGGCTGATTGGTGTACAGGGAGGTGCTTTTACAGATTCTTGGGCAAAACTAAGAAAACCCCCAATAAAAATCACTAAAGCAAATTATCTTTGCTTTTTGTGCTTCAATAAAACCTTTAAAAATAGCTGGGCTAAAAATGGCCTGCTCTGGGTTCCTAACCCCCTCACATAAACCGCTGTCAGTGACGACACAAATCGTGTCCTGGCAAAAATGAAAAGAATGCTCCTCCTGCTTTCTCTCCCTTTGACTTCTTCCAGTTTTCCGTCTGCATGACTGACATCAGCACAGACCAAAACATATAATCTGCGTGACCCAGTTTCCATGGCAATGCACGCTGGCTGCACGCTGCAGCGGCACACAGGCAGAAGGAGGTTACAGCATCCAGAACCACGGCGTGCTGTGAGAGGAGGATAACAGCGGCAGGGGACTCGGCTCAGTAAATCCTGAGGCCCTACATCTGATATCATCCACCACCAAAAGACACGCGCGGTGCCAGCTTATACAGGAGACTAGAGAGTGCAGTAGAGCAATGACTGATTGCAACTGATGTTAGTGTTAAATTATGAATGCTTAGTCTTTCTCTATGTCACCAAACTTCTGTTCTGCAAGTACCTTTAGCACTGATAGCTCCCCAATGTGAGTGTTTTTACAGGTGCAAACACTGCTCACTATTTATGCTCAGAATAAAATATTTCTGCAGGGCATCGCCTGTGCCTCACTGACTATCCAGGGAACGGGGTGTTATTTATGAGCATATATGCTGAGGAGTAAATTATTCTGAACATATAAACTGTGCAGTTGTTGGTAAAGTTTATTGTATAAGAATTGAATTCAGATTACATTTTGTAGATTTACCAAATTTGTATGCTCACACCCCAGTGCTTTCATTTCTTAAAGAGGTTAAGGAGAGCCAACTTCGCCCAAAAACTCCTTGTCAGCATTTACAGATGCACAATAAAGCGATATGTGTGACAACCTGGTACAGTAGCTGCACCAAAGCTCACAAAAAGGCCCTCCAGTGTGTCATGAAATAGCAGAAAACATCACCAGCACAGACCCATGCATCGCTCGCAAATCTCTGCAAGAGATCTCTACACACCCTCTGCGCCATTTTGATAAACTCCTCCCACCAAGCAGGCACTTCAGAGCAATCCACGAACGCACAAACACACTGAAACACAGCATCTTCCCAAAAATCTGTGACACTGTTGAACTTAGCCTGTCAGTCACTTCGGTACAATCCCAATGTGCAGTATCCTTCTTCTGTTCAGTTTCACACGTTTACTTCCCATGTATATATAAACTGCACAAAGAATCAAACCACAGATGTCCATTAATGAAGTTAAGGAAGCTCCTTTCCATGCATGGTGGCTTTCACCTCAAGTCCAGGGCCCTGAGACTGTATGTTAAGTGGAAGGATGGTGGCCGAGGACTGGTGAGTATCAGAACCACTATCCACGATAAAACAACAACGATCTATGAGTACATTAGGAAAATGGCCACGGCTGATAGTGTGCTTAGTGAATACCTCAGGAAGCAGAAACCCAAGAAAGAAGAGAGTAGGAACATGAACCATCAAGGAAGGAAAGGCTCCTGCAAGGCATGTACCGCTGGCAAATAGAAGAAGTACCTGATATCGAGAAATCCTACCAATGGCTTGATAAAGCTGGACTCCAAGAGCACTAATCATGGCAGCACAGTAACAAGCTTTAAGCACGAGCCATAGAGGCCTGGGGTTTACTATACCAGGCAAAACCCCAAGTGCAGACTGTTCAATGATCCCCCTGAAACAATCCAGCACATACCAGCAGGCATACATGGAACAGCATAAGCTTGATGTTCCGAGTATTGCCTGGAAGTCCTGAGGTCAAAATGGGATGGGGTGGTTGAGAATGACTGAGCTAAAATCCTTCTAGATACAAGACAAAGTGGTGATGGCTAACCAAGCGGACATAGTAGTTGTAGACAAGCAGAGAAAGACGGTTGTAGTGATAGATGTAGCTATACCAAGTTATAGCAACATCAGGAAGAAGGTACACGAGAAATTAAAAAATAACAAGCGCTGAGAGAGGAGCGATAACAAGGTGATAACAACAATAATTATATTCTAGCATTAAAAATCTGCTATACGGTGGGTTAACCATTATAGAAACATAAAAAATGATTTTGGCAAACATATACACTTATTTTTATAATTTATACTTATTTAGATGTTGCACATCATGTGAGGTTAGTAGAGGTTATCTAATTTTATTATGCTTGAATATTAACTGGAATAACATAATATTCTGAACTACAGTGAATTGCCTATAATTAGAATTAGAAAGTAGAATAATTTAAAGTTACATTTAAAATGTAAGTGTTGAAAATGATAACAGTAATACTTCAATAATTCTGCACTCTACCATTTATTATAAAGAGTTAGCAATAAGAGCATGTTATTGTAGATTAACACAGATTTACTGAAACACATGTAGGATAATATTTATATAAATAGTAATTGAAAAAAAATATGGAAACAAAAATAATAAGAAAGCATTAATATATAGTTAATATTTACCAATAATAGCTAATTATATAATATCCAATGTGCAAAGTAACTCAAACACTTCTATTTATGTACTGCAACCAATCAATATTTGCATGCATTTAGTTGCATTCACACTTAGTCAGTTCATCCTCGTTACATGACAATGTGGGTCAACCCGATGGAAGTGCAGTGACAAATGTTCCTGAAGCTATTACTACTACTAAGCAACAACAACAACAGTTAGTTCGCAACATCTTAACACAAATTATTTCCAGAGATTCAAACGCATATTGCTCCCACATATCTTTCACAGTGGGTGAACTGATCTTGGACCAAGAATAACAGCTTGTTACTCCTTCTGTGCGAACATACATGTTAGCATTACAGGAGCTGCTTTCTCCCCAGGCATTTAAATAATATAACAGGCAAAAAAAGAGGTAGAATTTCAGTGAAGCTGAAAATTATTGAGGCTTCTTCCTGGTAAAATTGGAAACATTGCACATACATCTCACATGTGATGATTTAAGATTTGGCCACAAATGCTGATTGGTTCAGTCCAGAAATGTTTGTTGTATTTAGTGTGCCTAAAAAGAATGAAGGGGTTAAATGTAAATAAGTTAAAGTGGTGGTTAAAGTGGTGGAGGGCTCGGTACCATTTATCATATTTGAATATTCTCCGATATCACAGAGTTTGTATTCTACCTAAACCAGCTTGGGACGATTTCGGGACGAATGTCATGGTCATTTTTCCAGGGTGGAATGGTTGTACAGCTTCAACATTTAATGAGAACTCATATCTGGACACAGGCACTCTACACCTTAGCAGCTCTGAAACTAAACAATACCTAAAAAGCACCAAATGTGTTACTCGAAGTTTTTGTGTATCTTTAGCTATAAAAATATAGTGTAACATATTTTTAGATCATCTTATCCAAGGGGCGGTGGCACTCTGTTCCCCTCCCTCTAGACACGCCCCTACAATCCAGCGATTTCGTCCATTACAGCACAGATATCAAGACTCTTGTTTGGTTCAGTGCATACCTATAGATACTTTTCATCATACAAAAAATAAATACATGGATTTTCATCAGATGGTTGGGGAACTGTACAATTAATACCTGTATATTTGAATAATTAGCTGCAGTAAACCTTCAGTACTGCACTTTTAATCAGATTTATCAGTTTTTGTTTTGCTGAAACAAGCTGACCTACCCGAGGCCTCTTCCAGATGACACGTCCAATCCTGTTACCCTGGTAAAAGAGCGAGTCATCTGTGGCGGGGAAGCGGGGGTCCTCGAAGAGCAGGCCACTCTGCAAGCACTGCCTCTTCAGGGTGGAGTACTGCTGCCCCTCGAAGGCCTTCACTGAAGTGAACATGCTGCAGCCCTGGAGGACACAACGCAGATGGCAATGAAGTTCAGATCTGCATCCTGTCATCACACCACCCTTCTCTTCTATCATTGACTTTCACACACACATTTCAGCATCCTCTCTGGTAAAAGCACCATCTTGTGTAACTTTTGAAAATAAATTTCCTTCCTGCTCATCTGGTTTTCCACTCACAGCAATCCCGGCAGACTGACAGCCGAATCCAGCAGACGGTAATACCTTAGCAGCGAAAGCTCTCAGTGGAAACAGAAAGTCGATGTGCGCTGCTGCCTTGAGCACAGCCAGGCTTCACTGGGTCAAAATGATTAATCTGTCAATTCACTGATATCCTCCTGGGCCTAATTATCACTGCTATGCATTAAAGGAGTCACATACACATTGATCAGCTCAGGGCAAGCAGAGGAACCGGTGAGTGAGGGAGGAGGCAAACTAAGAACTATTGAAGGGAAAATCAATACTGAGACACTGAATAAATGGCACACCGTTCTACACATCACTAAGTGCTTACTTAACATACATCATTAGGCTACACATCGATACAAAATGAACAAAATAAAACACTTACACATTAAGCAAACACAGAACAATGTTAGCATTAATTTGGAGCTACATTTCTTTCATACTAATGAATAAAATACTTATATTCATTCTTTTTTGATCCATTTTGGTCTCTACCAGCGATTTAAAAATAACTCATTTTATTTCATTTAAACCTCAGAAACAGTTAATATACTTTCCAGATGCACAGAATTATTCATGTCGGAACGTTTCACGATCAGAAATTTGCATGTGTCCTTTTCTATCAGTGCCACGTCATAATCGATACCTCTGCCAGCAGAACTATTGACAACTTATGAAATCAGAGCCTCGCTCTGAGGCATTTAAGGCAAAATCATACCGGCTGATTAGAAATGGAGTTTATTGACTGGTGATCAAAATATATTTAGTTATTTTGTGCGATAGCAGAATTTTTTTAAAATTACTATTGATTAACTTGCCTTGTAATTTACCCAGTTACAGTACAAGTACAAAGTTCTAATATTGTCTCACCTTACATGTCTAATCATAATAAGCTAATCTAATATTTTACACAGCAAGAAAAGTTTGGAAATAAATATCCAAACTCTTAGTCGTGCAGCTTTTGTACCCATGAGGAGAATCTCGATCCCCACACTGGGAATCTCTCACTTGAGACAGGATGGCATTTATCCAATCCATAAATTGGAGGCATACAACTCTGATCAATTCATTTGATACATTTATAAATTTCCAGTCCAAGAGCAGCAGAAGACTGCACACTGGCACTGCTCTTACATTGTTATTACACGCACTCAGGTTAAAGGCAGTTTTAATGTTGAATCTAGCTGTGGTTGCACCTCACATTAGTAAACAATGGAAAACGTTAATTTTTTTAAATATTCTGTTCTTATAATGGTCTTAATATTAATTAAGAACAGTACTGCATGTGTGGAAAGGTCTTATTGACAGGAAGAAGTCAGGAGAAGACAAATGCAGATCATGCAGATCAATAAGTCTTGTTCAAGGTTAAGGTTAATGTGACATCCTGCTTTATTTTCATTGATTTGCTAAGATGCACATATAATTAGTACAGTGCCATGAACCATTATTAGACCCTGAACACTTACCATCTAATAAAATGACTGCTGGCATGAAGAAATGTAAACAAAGAGATATCAACACCAGGAGAAAAACTTCTTTTATATAAATCCTTCAAACAATCCGGGACTTCTTGTAGTTATATTAATAATGACAGTTGATGCTGACAAACACTGGTTTAGTATTACTATTATGGTTGTGGTCAGAAGTTAACATGCACTCATCATGGGCATGAAGGTCCTGGTAATTCTGGGCTTTTGATTCGATTTTGATGAATTCTTTGAACTGTTTTTTTTAAGGGTGGAATGATTGTACAGCAGACATCTTTAATGACTTTACAAACAAAATCTGGGTGCACAAGTTTGATTTTATTTTGGATCTTCTATAATCCACATAGGATCAAAAGAACACTTACAGACTCAAATATATACGTATACTTCCACATGTTTGGTTAAATGTCCCTGTACATCGACCAGACACTTAAGTAGCCATCACCAAGTTTCTGGGTGGATATCTGATCTTTGACCTTTGCTCTTCTTGGCAGGATGAATAGAGTTTATTCACTTTTGTTGGTTTCCTAGCATAGACGTGGCCTAACATAGTTTGGGGCATTGGAAGGGTTATTCTGGAAGCTTAATATTAGCCAGTTTTATCCATTCCAAAACCAGTTTTAATGTGTGTTTGGGATCATTACCCTGTCTGAACACCCAAATCTGTTCACATTTTATCTCGCTATTGAGCTGAGGTGAAGCTGAAGTGAAGAATTTGGAGGTAGTCCTTCTTCATTATTATACTGATACGAGTGACTGCAAAAAAGCCCCAAAGCATGATGCTACCAACACCATGCTTGACAGTCGGTACAGTGTTCTTAGGTTTGAAAGCCTCACATTCACTCTTCCAAACATATCTCTTGTCATTGTGGCCAGATAGCTCAATCTTTGTCTGGTGTGACCATAAAACGTCTTCAGAAAGCATGTGGCTTGTTCACGAGGGGGGCTGCAAATTTCAGATTACCTTCAAGGTGCCAGTTTGGGTCTTCTTCCAGAGTAATGACATATCCAAAATACTTGTACTTACATACAATTGTTTGAACTGATGATCATTGAAACTGCAGTTGTTTAGAAATGTTTGTAAAAGACGAGCTTGTGTAAATCTACAACGCAGTGGTCAGTCCAGTGACTGCTGTCAATCAAAACATTTGAAGGCCACAAAGAGAAACTAGTAATTGTAGTCAATCATAATCACTAACGAGAGGTTAACAGGCCTTCAATAAACACTGTAAACCTTCAACATCGCTTGATAAAATATTTAGGTGAGTGTGTGCATATATTTGAGCCTGTATGTTTTAGTCGCTTATACTTGGCAGATCAAACAATACACATAACCTGTCAGATGCACTCTCGGGTGCATTATGGGAGCCTGCTGTTTTAAAGCTAACACTTTCTGAATGCTAAAAAGACACCAGTGTATAATCCGGCTGCTTGAGGCACTCGAGTCTTTGTAGGGCTCAGCTTTTAAGTGACGCTGTGCTCCAACACAGAGTCAAGGGGGAGATGCTCAGATTAAGTGGGAGGGCTTATTCCGCTACAGCTTTTCAAACTCATCTTAAAACTCGCAGATGAAACGCTCCTGTGATGCTGTTTGGATCATGGTGCGAACAGAAATGTGTGGAGAAAGACCTGCTCAGAGAAATGGAAACGTATCCCTGTTAAACTTGGTATCTGAACCAATCAGCATCTGAATATTTCACCACATAAGCATAATAAAGAAGGCAGGGTTATTTCCTGCATATTAGACATTTCCTGTTGTGAAAATCTTTGCTGTTTTTTTTAATGTGTCCTGTGATAGTAAACAGTTAACTTGGACTTTGGAAACTTGGCCATTTTACACATTACTAACATTTTATATAACAAATAATCACACATGATTTTAAAGTCAATTCTGAAGCCGTAAATCAGCATTTTTTGCTGAAAAAATGACCTAACAATACATTCAACAACAACTGAAGACTGGAGAACAAAACGTGTGCATATGCCTATGGTATTAATGCATAATGTAAATGTTCTCATCTAAATCACAGTAAAGTAATAAAACCAAATCCTGCACAAGTCTCTTTATGCCAGATTACTACCCAGCAGTGCTATTAAAATAAAGTGTTTTTTAATTGGGCTGAGATGACCTGTTCACCTTCCAGCAGTGCTCAATGACATCTAATATCTTTGGGAAAATGAGGAGAACAGAAAATGGAGAGCAGCCCCACTGAAAGTACATCAGCAGCTAAATGAAATCTAACCACAGTACCTTTCAAACATTATTAACCTGAAGGATTTAAGGACTAACTTTTTCTGACACTTGCAGAAATCTCATGCTTTCAGGAGACATTCCTATGTTCAAAGCAAATAGGCAGCCCAACAGCATGAAACCACTTTAAACATCCTGCTGCAAGCGGTTATGTCATATTACCTACATCCTATATCTGATTAGTCTCTAACCTTAATTAAAGAAAATAGCCAGTAAGTTCACTTTAGTGGAATTAACAAGCTAGCTGACTCTTGAGTGAGTGATAAAGTAAATTCCTGAGGGAACGAGGAGGTCGCAGTTGGAAGCAAAGTCTGACAGATGGCCTGGTGACTTGGCTCGTGACTGCAATGGGGAAAAACCATGCTGTCATCTGGCCTCTGTGAGCTGCCAACACGATCACCTGCAGAGAACGAATCCTGAGGAGCTGCTGGGCACTACTGTGGCAAGAACAACAACAATCACTGCTGAAAATCAAAGCTGCAAGGTTTCTATTATGATTATCTGTCAGTATGTGCTGCATTTGAATCCAATTTTCAAACAAATTCTCTGTTCTATGAAACAGGATGTGCCATAAACTTGATGCCAGCAATTCCCATACAGTCTCCTATGCTGGTACATTTGGCACCCATCTTAGCACTTTTGTTTCTTTTTATTCATCTAAGAGAACAACACCTTCTGTAATCTGCTGCTGGATAATCCATCCATCCATTTTCTGATGCTTATCTGGGTTCGAGTCACGGGGGACACACCAAGATGTTCCAAAGCCAGCTGAGATATATAATCTCTCCAGTGAGTCCTGGGTCTGATCCAGGGCCTCCTCCCAGTAGGACAAACCCAGAATACCTCACCTAGGAGGCTTTCAGGAGGACTCCTAGTCAGATGCACGAACCACCTCAACTGACTCCTTTCGATGTGGAGGAGCAGCGGCTCTATTCCAAGTCCCTGTCGAATGACTGAGCTCAGCCAGTTCTTCCTCCTGGTAAAACACGCCCACAACACCAAGGCATCCTCGTCAGATGCCCAAACCACCTCAGCTACGTTCAGCTCCCTTTTCACCACGATGGGCCGTATGTAATGTCGGCATTACAAAATCCGAGGAAATAGAAATCACTTCCCAATATAAATATATGCACATATACACACAAATACCCAACCCCTTGACAAATACAATCTAAAGCTAAGGTAAACACTTGACATACAACAGAAATTCCATGTACGCTTGTGACGTTAACATTAATGAGCTGCACAGCAACAGCAGCAACAGGAGAATCAAAGCACAACTAGCACCACACAAAAGCACCTGGAGTTATTCATCAGAGTTAAATTAACTTCTTTCCGCACATGTTTTGATCTTATTGCTGCACTAAACACTGTTCATTTGTGCAACATGCATTATTATTGGGGGGTTTTCGGGCATGCGTCTTACACCTATCACAAAAAAATATTGATTTCCAAAAGTTGCACTATTTCACAGGAACAATCAGTTCATTTTAATATCAAGCACCAAAACAATGCAACATTTTTTTTTTTCAGCATTAACTATAGGAACAATTAGCAGTTTAACTGCAGGTCAGGAACATTAGTAACTCAGTTTGCACGCTTGATTTAGATTTTCGCCTCCGTATATTTTGCTCATTGAGAAAAAAAGCTCCCAGAAATACATATGCAACAGGATCAGTCACAAAAATCTCTGATTTCCCACCTCTTACATGCAATCTTCTCATTGCTTTATCTTTGTATACAGTACTTTTTTCACCCTTTTGGTTTACACAAAAACCTAGCTTGTGCTGGCACAATGCATTAGTAAATCTGGCCCTGACACCACAAAAAAAGCAAACACAGATCTATAAAGTATCTTCCTTTTTAAACCAGATAAATATGACTTGTAAGCAGTTTCTCAAGAGCCCACTTGAGGACTTTACACTTGGTTACAGCATGTTACACTGTATCCCAGTGGAATGGACACTAACT
>VOQK01009252.1:7284-21228 GCA_015052645.1 Benitochromis conjunctus | reverse complement strand
CTGAAAAATTATTGCAGGTTTCTGTTTGAAAGTGATGCTGAAAACATATTGCCTACCCCGGCCTTGAATCGACTAACCAAACAAACTGAATAAACAGCAATAACTTCCTTCTATTAAAACAAGCTTGAAATCATGAAACCGATGAATTACCTGCTGCTCCACAGACGCCAGTCCTAGTTTTAGAGACCTCCTGGCTGTGGCTTGCCTGTCCCACCGAGCTGAACTTACTGTCCGGCTGGACGTCTGTCGCAAGGTCAGTCTGCTTAAGAAGTCATGCTCTTATAAAACTGGCTTCTTTTTTTTCTCCTATCCCAAACAAATTTTATTCTCAGTAATGAAAAGCTCTTGTTCTATTTTACCCCAGCTCTTTCATCTGATCTACTCCAATGAGGATTACGTGAAACAGCTCGCGAAGCAGCCCGGCTGGCAGGATGTACTCACCAAACTTTATGTGAAAGAGTCCTATGAGGTCCACGCTGCCACCATTGCCGACTCGAGCAACCACACTCCAGCGGAACCAAACTACCGGCCGCCTCTGCGCAGAGAGCAAACCCTGGTCATAGAGGACCCACGTGCGGACATTTTTATGAGCTACCGCACCTCGCAGGACATCGAGGATGAAGACGAGGAGGATGAAGGTGGTCAGCGGGACATCTCTGAGGGTTTCTCGGATTTATCGCAGTCGCCTCCCAGTGGAGGCGGAGGCCCGCTGAAAAACTTCACAGGCTCCCTGCATTTTAAGTCTTTTGACTCGGTGGATCAGGGGAGCCACTCATCCTCTACCTCCAACCCGGTTGACATCACCTCGTCTCCCCATGAAGAAGAAGGAATGGACTACCAGCCGCTCTCCCCCTTTGGTACATCACCTTTTGATTTGGATTTGGCAGCTGCGGGAGAGACTGGCACGCACACACCTGCTGGTAGTCTGACCAACACACCATCCCCTCTAGAGCACTACAAACCATTCCCACCACTCAGACCAAGGAAGAGCTCCAGTCTGTCTAATGTGCTGGATGACACCAGCTATGGGACAGATCCTCCTACTGGAGACACGATCTCCAACACGTCCAACCCACAGGTATGCCTGCTCCCTTCATGCAGGTTTCACTGCCATTAGCATGTAAATCCAGGCTTTGAAATCAAAGACCTTTCAGATTAAAATCTTGTTCCCTGTCTATGAGATTTTGTTGAGCTCCATTTACCGGCTATTGTTTACACTGCAGCAGACCCCTGAGGAGGAGCTGTGCAACCTGCTAACCAATATTGTGTTCTCCGTCCTGTGGAGCGGCAGCGGGACGGAGGGGGTGGAGGATGTGGTGTGGAGAGAGCGAGGACAGGTATTTTCTGTTCTCACCAAACTAGGATCGTCCTGCCAGCTGGTCCGCCCTCCCGATGACATCAAACGCAGGTTAGTTCCGCGGACTTGGAGAACAAACGCACCAGGAGTGACCCTGTTGTAGCTGAAAAAACAAATGAAACCACTCCTTTATCAGTATCACCTTTTTGTAAATATCTAGAATCACTGTCGTGTTATGCAGTGATTTATTCAAAATCTGTTTGCTGCTTTGTGTATCAGCTTGTTGGAGATGATGCTGGAGTCATCACTGTCAGACCTGAGGAACACCCAGGGAGCGATCCTGCCTTTCTATCCCAGTCTCGTGCGGTTCCTCAGGCTGCTGCAGGACTTCCTGTTTGCCGAGGGTACAAACAACCACGCGCTGTGGAGTGAAAAGGTATATTAGCTGATTCATGAAACAGCAACTCATTCAATATGGGATTTTAATAAATGTTGGCTTATTGAGTTTGATTTAATATGTTATGGTTATATAAGCAAAATAAATCAATACACCAAGAAAAAACATGGTCTTAATAAAACCCGCCAGTTTGTAGCCCAAATAATGTCACATTTTATCCTCTTTATTAGTCTGAACACATGGCACGAATACTCAATTTAGGTATAATCGGCTTACTGAATATCCTAGTGATTATGACTTATTTTATTCTCTTTCTATGATTTGTGAATTAAATTTCAAAATAAAATTCAAGCTAGAACAGATCAATGATCTTAGCTTAGCACAGAGTTGGTGGAAAAAGGTGGCCTGGCTGTTTCTGTGACTGCTCCCAGTCATAAAATTTGTATATGAGCTCCACGTCCATGATCCTTTTTACAAAGTACTATAATGGGTTTCTCACTACTGTGCAAGGTGCTCAACTCCCATCGGAAGCTTCCCCAAAAACACCTTTGTTTGTAGACAGAGCAAGCAAGGAACCGCTGTGATTGGTAGAAAGCCTGTTCTGACACCACGCTGAGTCATGACTGAGCCTTTGTTGTTAAATGTTAAAATTTATAATCTTTAAAGGTGGATTTTTTTTATCTTGCGGTGCAGCTACGTTAGTCATTGATTTTTCTCATTTAACTCTCAGCGAGAAAGTAAATCAGTGTTTCCCCCAAAAAAATGCACATTCTCAGTTTCCCTGAAAAGTAGAAAAGTAGAAAAGTGCTACATAAAAACCAGTCCAATTACTAAATGTGGACCTTGCTCTACTGAAGGGTGGAGAGGCATGGTTGGGTGTGAAGTTTGCATTTGAATAACCTTTCAAGTCTGGCTGTACTGAATGGCTTTGGATTTTTATAGATGCTGCAAGGTGTGGAAACAGGTCTTGGCTTTGTCTCGAGTTCTTTGTTGACAGATGTTGTTGTACTGTTGCAGATCTTTGAAGGGGTGGTGAACCTGCTGGACAAGTTAAACGCCTGGCATAGCACCCCTGGAAGCCCGGGAAACACTGAACTGAAGGAAATGGCCCAGATCGGCCTGCGTATCATCACTGGATATATCCAACAGCAGCACCCAACGGTCAGCTGCAACCACAACTCAACCTACCCCGCGCACCGACCATATATGTCAAATACTTTCCACCATGCGTGTCTTTCACAACGCAAACACCTGAAACACTGAATTTTGCAGAACTGTAAAGGTTTACAGTCCTTAACATGATAAGTGAACCCAGATAAAGATAGTTTTTAAATACCAGGCCTTCTATGGCTTTCTGTTTAAAGACATTGCAGTCATACTTTTTAGGGAGTGTTCAGTATGAAAGGGCAGCTTCTCTCTGAGTTATGACGGCTGTTGTGGCTGTTCTCGCTGTAGGATAGAGCGAGCTGTGTTAAATGAACTGACCATAAGGCTTTCCATTACACGCTGCTGGTTTCGTTCATCTCCTAAGTAGTGCAACTCCCCGTTTTGTCACCTTAAAGATATATTACACTTCATTGCAATTTGTCATACATCACAACTTAAGATCTGTTAAAGAAAATGAAATAAACAGAGTGTTTGGAGGTAGCCATGGATATTTGCTCAAACTATGTACTTAAGTAAGACTTTTTGGGCCTTTTAAACCAGTTTATGTTTCTTCTAAACTTCTCAACTAAATACTGATAAGTGTGTCTGTTATAATAAATTTGTTTTATTTTTTTCTTTCTGAGATTTATTTGCCTGTTTCCCCTCATCAGGTGAGCGAGATGGCCTATCTAAAGCTCCACAGCCTTCTTCAGACTGTGCTCTGCCTGAGCTGGGAAGAGGTGTGCTTCCTGCTGGGGCGGATCGGTTCCCCCTTGTGGCCTGGTGGTGCAATGGACAACACCAACTACGGACAACCAGAGACTTTTTCCCACCTTGTGCCCATTGTGCGTACGCTACTTGATCAGCATGCCGACCCCGTCAACCTCCAGAAGCTCCTCCCCAACCTGCCCATCACCAATGGCAGCACCACCTTCGCCCAGGATCTGAAGGCTTATTGTCAAACACTGGAGTGGCAAGGCTTTTACCAGCAGCAGGTCAGTGTCAGCTGAAATGTGGCATTTAAAAATAGATGCCATTTATCTTTTGTTTAGGGAGTCTAGAGAACTTGTTCTCCTCACTAAGCACGTTTAATAAACCGTGCACTCTCTGATACGACTGCCTCTGTTCTTTGTCAGGTTTGTGTACGTTAGGAATATTTGCGGTTTTATTTTCAGGCTTTACCAATTACCTCTTGGTGGGTAACTGAGAAATCTAATGCAAAGTAAAAAAGAAAAAGAAAAGCTATCACAAGTTTAGAAAAATGAAAAGGCAATCTTGAACTCCCTAATGTTGCCTGGTATTTTAGGCAGAGCTTAGTTTATGCTTGTACTTGCACCTTAAATATTTCATGAACTGATGCCAAACAGACACACTCCACACTGAGCTCAGCATTGATTTATCATTGCGCTGCGTGACAGTGCATGTTAATAAATCTGTTTCGTTTAGATTACTTATGTATACGGATCCCGCAGTACATTAACCAGTATGGCATAACTTTGGCTAACATGAAACTTCCAGGGCACTTTCCTCAGGCACGAAGCGATCACATACCGTCTGTCTTAGTGTGTTTTCAGTCTATTTTTAGAACAGTTTGTTGTAAATGTGCTTACAGTATTAGCATTTAGCAGTAAAGCAATAAGAATCTTTCTCAGTGCTTAACGGGTTTATTAGACCACCAGACGACATAAGGTTTATGTCACAGCTGCCCAAAATAAAACAATATTGGTCATGACCAAAATTATTTTTTATGTTTCTGTCATGGTTAATGTGCAAGCTCTTTAATCGAAATGATATCTGATATTTAGTTTGAATGACTGAGCGTTACCTTGATTAATTTTTGACTTCTCAAAGAGAACCAGTGTGCCGGCTCAAAATTATGTACGACCATGTGAATTCAGTTTGCTTATTTGCTTTTATTAACCAGTTCAAAAACGGTGTCCTTTGCTGTGCTGAGAGACAATACCAGGGTATCATTAATTCCCGCATAAACTCTGACACTGTCTCTATGTGTTTTAAGCATGCTGTGGTCCAGAGTTTTTTTGTCCTATCCTGCACTTATATAACATACTCCTTTCCGTCTGGCTTCAGAGCCTTTCGTAGTATACAGACTGCTTTTGTTCTGTGAAAGCTGCGTTGAAATGTGCTTTATAAACACGTTTTACTTACTCACTTCAAATGTGCCTCTAGGTTCAGCCCACCATGGAGCAGTACGAGCTGGACACATTTGGGAGGAGCCATGACATCATGTCCAATTTCTGGAACTCGTGCTTCGATGACCTGATGAGTACAGCCTTTAAACAGGACAAAGAAAGATCTGACAGCAAATCCAAATTTCAGGTTAAGTCCTTACGACCTTCACGCTGCAAACTGCTGAAATACAATTTCCCATCATTTACTTTATACGTGTGCCTGTAAAAACAGGAGGCGATAGTGGATCCCTGCTTGAAGCGAGCCAGGACTGAGAACAACAGGTATTTCATTTGGCAGAAGCAGAGCTCCAGCCAGCAGGGGGTGGTGTGGCTGCACTGGAAGTCTCTCCGCAGGCTTTTGACCTGTGAGAGAGGAGCATGGGCCAACAGGTATGACAGCTTCTCTCAGCTCTGATCAAGATATTATGTTTAGCTCTGGATTTTTAAGACTAAGTTGTTACTTTGCTCGCTACCCAAAATGTTCTGATGTGTACTTTTGTCTTTGATCCCAGAGTTCAGCCGGAAGTAAAATGGAAATTGTCCAATGCAGAGACTTATTCAAAAATGCGCCTCAAACTTGTGCCCAACTATAACTACGATCCACACAGCGAGGCCAGCGCCCTGCGGGATAACATGGGTATGCCACAGATTGTAAACAGGTGAGTGTTTTTTCTCAAAGCACAAAGCTGCACTGACCATGTTGCCATATTTCTGTGATCTTCAGGAGCTGAAAGCCCCCGTGGCTCCGAACCCCTCCCACTGGCTGTTGCTAAGGAGGCGAAAGTAAGCGACATGGAGGACGATCAGTTAGGAGAAGAGGACCTTCTCTTTTTGGATAACACGTAAGTTCTGCAGAGCTAATGCAACCTTCTGCAGCAGGTTTCAGTATTAGAGAAAATTTAAAAGTACAGACATCCACTGAAGCTGTACTTTTTTCAATGCTTGCAGGGCGGAGGGAGAAGATGAGAGCCAGAAAGAAAAGCTGGTTCTGTCTGAAGACTGTGAGCTCATCACCATCGTGGCAGTTGTTCCCGGTCGCCTGGAGGTTACCACACATCACTTGTACTTCTATGACGGCAGCAGTGAGAAAGAGGAGACAGAGGAGGGTGAGAAATCTTTGCCACTGTGAAACAAACAAACAAACAACTTACTAGGTCTTATCATTCTTCAAAGTGTCCTGCCTGAGATGACTTATAAATGTGTCACCCTAGGAATTGGGTTTGATTTCAAGAGGCCTCTGTCACAGCTCAGAGAGGTTCATTTGAGGCGCTACAATCTGCGAAGGTCTGCGCTGGAGCTTTTCTTCATCGACCAGGCTCACTACTTCATCAACTTCAAAAAGAAGGTGACGCCTGATTTAAATTGAACTCCTCAGGAAGCTGCAGCCCTAATTGAAACTAAAGAGCTTCAGCTCTTTAGTTTCAGTGAAATCTGTGGTTTTCAAGTTATGAAACAGCGGCTTCTGTGCACTCTAAGATTCTCAATCTCTCACCCTTCAGGTACGAAACAAAGTCTATTCTAGGATACTCGGTCTGCGGCCTCCAAACCTGTTTTACTTTGGCTCCCGCTCTCCCCAAGAGCTGCTGAAGGCATCTGGGCTCACACAGGTCTTAATTCATATCATTTCTTCAGACGAAGATAAGTTAATGTGATCTGAATCATGTTCACGTTTGTGACCAGTCCAATATTGATGTTAACAGAAATGGATATGCCGAGAGATCTCCAATTTTGAGTATTTGATGCAACTGAACACCATTGCTGGACGCACTTACAACGACCTGTCGCAGTATCCTGTGGTAAGTGTGCCGCATTTATCCTGACACGGTTTAGCACTTGTATCTGCTATCACTGCTATCACCAAAGACTTTGCACTTTCAGTGTGAGCAAATGCTACAGTGCGTTGTGTGTTTTGGTTTCTCTTTAGTTTCCCTGGGTCTTGTGTGATTATACCTCTACTGTTCTGGATCTGGAGGATCCTGCAGTGTTCAGGGATTTATCCAAACCCATCGGTGTGGTCAACCCACGTCATGCACAGAATGTCAGAGAAAAGTAAGTGGGTGTATTACAGTGTGTGCTTGCTCTAAATGCGCGGTCTCAGACCATCAGAGGTCTTGAAGCAGTTCCTGTGTTACCACTTAAATCACTAATTGATAATATAAATAATTTGTGGATTTTTTTTTCTTCATTCTTTAGATATGAGAGCTTTGAAGACCCAACAGGCACCATTGACAAATTCCACTATGGCACACACTACTCTAATGCAGCAGGAGTCATGCACTACATGATCCGCATGGAGCCATTCACCACCCTGCATATCCAGTTACAGAGTGGAAAGTGGGTGGGAATGCTGACTAGTTCAGGAGTTTCTTGAGTTTCCTTGTATCTTGTTTTGTCATACTGGTGCTTGTTGCCGTTGTTTAGGTTTGACTGCGCTGACAGACAGTTCCACTCGGTGGCAGCAGCCTGGCAGGCTCGCATGGAGAGTCCAGCTGATGTTAAAGAGCTCATCCCCGAGTTCTTTTACTTCCCAGAATTCCTGCAGAATATGAACGGTAAAGAGTGCTTATATTTTTTTTTAAAGCTAATTTTGTGTGTGTGTGATGTGAATTATTGTCACATTTATACACTCTAATAAATGCTTAAAGATTAAACATTTTAACACATACTTGTTGCATGGCTGTTGTAGGCTTTGACCTAGGCCAGTTACAAATATCTCAGGAGCCAGTGACAGATGTTGTGCTGCCTCGCTGGGCGACATCAAGGGAAGACTTTATCAGAAAACACAAGAAAGCCCTGGTGAGTCGACACAAACATCCTGAGTCTTTAAAACTTACTCATGCATTTGTTTGTGAAAATATTTTGTTAAGGAAACTGCTAAAGAAGGCAGTTTCTTTTATCTTAAACTCTAGGAGTCTGAGTACGTGTCCAATCACCTCCATGAGTGGATTGACCTGATCTTTGGTTATAAGCAGAGAGGCGAAGAGGCAGTGAATGCTCTCAATGTCTTCTACTACTGTACTTATGAGGGTAAGGCTAGAATGAACAAAAGGGGAAAAAAAGAGAACTTTACTCAGCATTAATTGTTATTCTATTTTCTTGCGTGTGGCTCTTTCTTACATTTTTGTTGACCTCTCTGCAGGTGCAGTAGATCTGGATGCAATAGCCAATGAGAATGAGCGCAAGGCCTTGGAAGGCATCATCAGCAACTTTGGACAGACACCTTGTCAGCTCCTTAAGGTACACTCTAAATATTTCACAGCTTTTTTCAAGATAAATAATGATCTGATTTTTGTTTAAAAAAAAAAAAAAAGCAGCAGTGTAATAACACATTTCTGTGTCCAATCAGGAGCCTCATCCTCCTCGCATGTCAGCTGAGAACGCATCAAGGCGGCAGGCCCGTCTGGACACTCTCCCCCTGAATCTCTTTGAACATATCCAAAAACTCCGGCCATTTAAGGAGGTACGGCCTAAAATGTTTTTAAACTCTTGTTGTGAACTCATTCCTCAACTCAAATAATGAATATTAAGTCACGTTTGTGTATGTGCATGTGTTTATACGTGTGCCTCAGGTGGTAAATGATGGCTTTCCTGTGGTCCAAGCTGTGGTACCAAAGACCCAGACCCGCTCCATCACCCAGGGCTCAGATATACTGGTAAGTACCAAATTTATAACTAAACCCAGGCAGGAGCAGCAGTAAGACATTCCTGTTAGATAGTACAGGAGAGGCTGGTATAACTTTTGATTTTTCTTCTGTAGGTGACCGTCAGTTCCAACGGGTTGATAGGGACACATAGCTGGCTGCCGTACGATAAAAACATCGCCAACTACTTCACCTTCTCTAAAGACCCCACGATGACTAATCCTAAGTGAGTGCCTTCACAAATAATACATCCATGAGCACGCCATTTTCCAGGAAGAAAAGTGTTCATTAATTACACATAATATTGTCCAGATAAAGGCCCAATTGCAGGACTCTAGAGGCAGGTGTGGCAAGCAGTAAAGGAGCTCTATTTAAAATCTGGCAGAAGAAATCACACTGCCCTGCAGATTTGTTTTTCTTTTCTTTTCTGAGAAGAACCTCTGAAGTACGGGATCCTTATCTGACTCTACAGAAGCAGTGACAAGATAACTTTGGGTACTTTGTGCTTAATTTTTTTTTATCCAGATATTTCTAACTCCAATGAGTGCAAAACCACTTTTTTCATGGCAGCATTTTCCAGAATGAAGAAAATTCCTAACAGCTGGATGGAAGCATAATAATGGTCTATCTGTCCTTGTCCGTGAAGATTCAGAGTCCTTTTTAAATTGTTGGAATTTGCTCTAATGGATCTTATTTTTAGCTTATCGTTTCCATGGATCAGGAAACAGGAAATAAATAGCGATAGCAACCATTTGAACACTTTCTTTCACACAGGTTGAAATCTGCAGAAGTCGTGACAGTTTAATTGCACATTATAAATCTTCCACGTTTAGGCTACAGCTTGCTCGTGTTGTTTGTTTCGAAGTGTCTTTGATCTTTTCCAATCCCGCTTTGTGTCCCAGAACTCAGCGTTTCTTGAGCGGACCTTTCGCTCCCGGGGTCGACATCAGCGCTCAGGTGCTGGTCGTGTCGAACGATGGTCGCCTGCTGTTCAGCGGGGGACACTGGGATTGCAGTCTGCGTGTCACCCAGCTGGCGAAAGGCAAGCTGGTTGGCAGGATCTGCCAGCACGTCGGTGAGTTCTGATGGTTATCTGTCTTAAAGGAATATTTGTATTTTGTATTGTGCATTTATCTGTATTTCTGTGCGTGTTTTTCGAAGACGTTGTTACTTGCTTGGCTCTGGATCTCTGTGGCATCTACCTCATCTCTGGTTCAAGGGACACATCCTGTATAGTGTGGCAGGTTCTGCAGCAGGTGATCATCTTTACATTTAGCCTTACTCACATGCAGCAGTTGTAAACTGTACTAAGAAGCAGCTCTGCTCAAAATGAAGCCTTAATGCATAGATTCTCTTTTTTTATTTGTCATTCAGGGTGGCTTCTCCAGCGGCTTGTCTCCCCGGCCTGTACAGATTCTCTGTGGGCATGACCAGGAGGTAACCTGTGTGGCCATCAGCACTGAACTGGACATGGCTGTCTCAGGATCAAAGGTCAGAGATGTGTTAAAGATTAAATAAAAGTTAAACGTATGCTACTATTTAAGAGAGATATTTAAAGATGTTATGTGAGCGTTTTTTTAAATCTCCAAAGTACCTCATTATTAAATTACGTAGATCTGTTTCACACATGAAGTCCAGGCAACTTTGAGAAAATCAGGTCAGGCTGTGGCTGTGGTTGATCTTTTGCACATGTAGCATACAACAGAAGATAGTATGCTTCAGATGTGTTCTCACTTCTGGAAATACTCACTTTCTTTGAGTCGAGTGCACAGAAGGCACCATGCCAAGTTGCCCACCAAACTTTTTTTTTTCCGTTTGCATGTAAATAGCATCAAATCCTCAGGGGGCAAACAGAAAATTCAGGTCTGTAATTCTTAGCTCTTATTATAGGAACTTAAATTTGACTTCTTATGCCAAGAGTTGTCACCTCGCAGGATGACAAGATGACAGGTTTAAGCTTTAAGTGATGTTGGATCTTTAATAAAGCTCTGCTTGTGCTTCCTGTGTGCCAGGATGGAACTGTGATAGTGCACACAGTCCGACGAGGCCAGTTCCTGCGAACATTGCGGCCCCCTAACGAAAGCTGCATACCCACCCAAATCTCCGGGCTACAGGTGGGAATGGAAGGCCACATTGTGGTACAGACGTCTCTGGAGGAACGCTCCAACAGGAAGGCACGTCCAGTAAACATAGATTTTCTAATGCATTCGAATGTACGCCTCCTTTACTCTTTCCGCTTATGTCACTATCCAAATATTGCTTATTCCTGCAGGGCAAGTACTCCATTCATGTTTACTCAGTGAACGGCTGTCTGCTGTCTTCTTTCACCATGGAGGAGCAGGTGACTGCACTCCACCTGGTGTGTGAATATGTCATCCTGGGAACTATGCAAGGCAACCTCCACATACGAGACTTATACAGGTAAAGACATAAAGAACCCAGTGCAATGTTAATTTTAAGGCTGCTAATTTATAGCATTTGTCCAAAATGTCAGAGCAAAAAATGTTTGGTTCTAACTCTTCCCTCTTCTGCAGCCTGGATGCTTTGGTGGCACCCCTGGCCTTGAGGGTCACTGTGAGGAGTGTGTCTGTCACCAAAGAGTGCAGCCACATCCTAGTGGGACTAGAAGACGGGAAGTTAATTGTGGTGGGGGCTGGGAAACCAGAGGAGGTGAGAAACAGGAGTGGTAACTGTGAGATGCGAGAGTGGGGGTGGTGCATGTTTAAGTGTGGGAAGGAGGCACTTGTATGCTAAATATTTGCTGAAAACAAGGTTTTTCTTGTGATAATCGAGCTTCTTTAGAAGTGAAGATTAACGTGCTGGCCCTCCTCATTTCAGGTTCGCTCAGGACAATTCCCCCGTCGCATTTGGGGCTCCACGCGCCGCATCTCTCAGGTGTCGTCAGGTGAAACTGAGTACAATCCCACAGAGAATGCTGGCAAATGAGACGAGCAACAGTCGGGAGGAACCCTGAGGACTCTATAGGATGCATCGTCACACGCTCACGAGACTCAACAAGGCCTCCTGTCCTTTACAAACTGTAAAGAATAGTAAACTATGCTCTCCAGCCAGCCCCTTATCTCTCTGAGAGAGCAACTATACACTGAGCACTTTCTATTCTAAAATGGTTTTATATTTTATTGCATATTTCATTGATGGTTACACTGTTTTTAATCAGCATCATTCCAAAGAGTGGCCTTGTTTTGTGTATGGAGAAGAGCTTGGGTGTTTGGGGTTGTGGACTGCTGTCGATCTGTATGTGCTCTGAGTCATATTTCAGGGGACTGACTCACTCTGATCCACATTCAGCCTCAGACGCAAGGACGAGTCGTGCTGTGAACTCCCCGGGCTCCCATGTTTTTCTCCTTTATTGTCGGAGACACAGCTACAATCCCCGTACTGTTGAATGTCTCAAAGCCATTCTTTGGCAATGGCAACTTCTTAAAACTCCTGAAAACTTGAAAAAAACTACAGTAGATGTTGCTTGAGATTCCCAAATTGCAATACTGGTAATACCACAAGAGGTTTGATTTTGTAAAGAGAGACACGGGGTAACAAGACTAGTGTACTTAATGCCGTTTTATAATGTTTAGTGGTTGAAAGATCCTTATCCTTGCACCAGAAATGCACCAGGATACCGCATTTTATAATCTCTGCATTCCTTAAGGCTCTAGGTAATGTAAGACTGTTACAATTAAAGCAATAACTGCTTTAATGGTCAAGTATGTGAAGTATATTCATTTTTTAACTATGTGGAGCTTGGATGCAATGAACCTCAAAAGCAGGGCCTTCTGTTGCCTTATACATAATAGCGTTAAGGCTTTTATAAATTCTTCTGTAATGGTTTTGTTGCTACTCTGTTCACCATATGACTGTATTCCTGTTTTATTTGAGCTGAAAAGTGCCTTTTTCATCTAAGGCCTTGTATAAACACTGAATCTAAAATCACTATGTCAGATTTGTTGTCCCTGCTGATCCATTTTGAACACACTTTTCTACTCCACTGTGACTCAGACGATGAACTGTTGACTGTGCTGGTGTTGTAAAACTGCTTATGAAGTACTGAGAACATCTGAAACGTGTGTAGAAAGTCTGTCAGTGAGTTTTACAGGAATTCACTTCCTGCTAGCTTTTTTTTTTCTCTTTTTTTTTGTAATACTTCGGTTGGAACAAAGTCGATGTTATGCAGTGTCATTAATGGGAGAAAGACAAAGGGAACTATCTGGGTGAAAGCAATACCCACAATATGTTGCACACATAAAATGAATAGTTGTCAGAGATTCTCTGAATAAATGCATAAGAAATATAAAGGAAACTATATTTGAAATGAAATGTTTACTTTTCATTTCAACCTTTTTCCCCACTGTTTGCTTCAATGGGTTCAGACTGTCTAAAAATCACATTTACACAACAGTAAGATGAGGATACATTTATAAGCTGTGCATCGCTGAGACAGTCTGTGAATAAAAAACATGTCTTGCATATACTGATATCAGTTTATGATGTTTTGCTGGAACAAAGGCGAATGTATTGCTTCACACAACTATGCAGTAACTCCCAGTGACTTTGAATTCATCAATGTTGGATATATGTCTTCACAGTCATTGCAGTCACGATCCTCCATCTAAAGCACTTTTGAGTCGTGCTGTATTTTAATCTTTGTGTCGAAATCATTCAGATTCAAAGTGACCCGACAGAAATGCTCTGTGTGAAAGTCAGCACTGTGTTGCAGTTGGACCTGATGCATTTCTCTTTCCCACCGTTATTTTTCAGTAGCATTGGACAAAAGAAACGTCCAGGTCCTTGTAACTTTAAAGACATCATTGTTTCTATTTGCTCTCAGTGTGGAAAGTTGTATTTCTCTTTCTTGATGCTTACTTTCACTCATCTTATTTTCGGTGAACCAACCACCTCGTCACCTGAGGTTGATCAGATGATAGGGCTGAAAAATGTGCTCTGATTTTGTGTGTGTGCGTGTGTGTGTGTGTGTGTGTGCGCGTGTGTGTAAACCCCAGGAGGAAGGAAACTGATCTGCTGCCACAATGTAGCTCATCCAGCTCCTCCATAATCCCAGCCTTGCATGCGTCTGTGATGTTAACCCTACAAGAGTTGAAAAGGTCGCAGTGAGCAAGAGCGCATTTACTTCAAGTGACTTTGATCTCCTGGTGGGCCGAGCATCCTGTCAGCCTCCCCATAAACGCCTCTATGAGGTACAATTCACTAGGATTGGGAGGGGGGAGGGGGTGGTAAAACTGACCTGTGGACCTCCAGTCA
>VOQK01009248.1:5668-18052 GCA_015052645.1 Benitochromis conjunctus | reverse complement strand
AAGCTTTTTTTTTTAATGAGTTTACACCATAGAGCCCCATTCTGGACTAGCTGAGAGCACTTGCCTATTATGTCAGTCACTAATCAATGAGCATACATGCGTTGTCAGCCTGTTTTGCTCTAATGGGACCATAAATTCCCAAATGAACTTTTCGTTATTTCCTCTAGAACTTGAAACTAGTGTTTGGGTCCATAAACTCATCAGGAAAGTGTTTACTGATGTCATTGACCAAGTGACAAATTGCATCATTTTTCCATAGATTTTTGTGCAATTGGACTTCTTTTAACAACATGAGGAGTCGCCCCCTACTGGCCATGAAAAGGAGTTTAGGTTTAAAACACTTCTCGGACCAGTTAGTCAACCTGAAGTTAAGACTTATATGAACCATTAGTGTTAAAATCCTGTTACTAGTGGCTCCTGGCAGCTGAAAAGAGTTGCACCACGCCCAGGAATGCGGTACCAAGATGGATGGGTGGATTTCCCTGCTGGATGGTTTTGCACATTATGAATTTTGGAATTTAACTGTATTTCATTGTTAAAAATGGATGTCTGAATCATGACTTTTGCAACCTTCTTATTGACAAAGACATCATCCATAGAGAGGCATATTTTTGGGTGTAAATGTCCCATTAAATAACAGACAAGGCCCTGTTTTTCCAACACAAAGAAAGCATTAAATGCCAGGATGCGTTATGTTAAATAACAGGTGTTTCTCTGTCTGTAATTTTATGGATTTATTTTGAAAGAGTAAGCCCAAAGAGCCGTGCTGTTACTGCAGCTGCATTTCTTTGTAATCACATTGAACTGTCTGAATGTGGAAACTCTGAGGCGTTTTACTTTTTGTAGACCTCTCAAGCTGTTCATCATGAGCTTTACACACACACACACACACACACACACACAAAAGACAAGCAGTTTGCAGGTGTCTTTTCTTATTTTAAATAGGTTATGAGGCATTAGCTTTGGCGGTCTGGCACACTTAAGACCACACCGGGCTATTTGTGGCCACTTTAGACCGAGCATCAAACTCCAGGGCTGAGGGATGAAAGTAGTGCTGAAGAGGCAAAACTTGCAGATGTTCTGATGGCTGAAAAAAGAATGGCCTAAAAAGTGCCTAAAGGCAGACGTAGTTTACTTATTATATTTCTAACATAAAGTGTTGATCTTGTATACAGAAACAAACCTCTTTTAGTGTCTTCCAGCTAGTTGTTTTGGGTCTTCTGACCTGAAACATCATGCATGTTTTCTGCTGAAATGTTTGGGCCTGATGTGCTTTAGTGGGACCTCACCAGAAAACACCAGAACTGTCAGGTCCACCGCGGGAGCAATGTGATAGAGTGGACATGGCATAGAAAGGGATATAATGCCTGAAACATCATCCAGCATGACTAGTTTGGCAGTGGGTCAGTGATCCTTGAAGGGTCGCACAGACCTCCATGTAACAGCCAGTGGTAGTCTGACTGCTGTCAGGTACCAGGAAGAGATCCTCTGTCAGACCTTATGCTGGTGCAGAGTGTCCTGGGTTTCTGCTGGTGCAGGACAACGTCCCACCTCATGTAGTCAGAGTATGTAGGAAGTTCCTGGATGACAAAGACACTGATGCCACTGACTGAGCCTCACATTCACCAGACCTGAATCCAGCTCAGAACCCCTGGGATGTTGTGCATCGGTGTGGGTCCAGGAGATCACGAGGTGCTGATGCAGGTCTGGAAGCAGATCGATCCAGCTTTGGATTGTCATTTATTACGATCTGATGGGTGATTTAAGTGTTCTCCTAATTTCTCTGAGCATTGTAATAGACGAATATTACTAGTTTTGAACATGTTACACTAATGATGTGTTCACAACAAACATGAAGTTACATTTTTGCTTAAGGTTATTTGTGTGAATACATCTGCATTGTAAACCTATCATTGTTCGCCTCTAAACAGCAGCGGGATGAGGAGGAGTGTAACCCATAGTTACAGAAACCCCTTTAACGCCTACACAGAGCTTTGTGAAGGCTTTAGGGGTAAAACAGCTTGTCTCAGACAGAAGGTGAGCTGAAAGGCTCCTAAACTAGACCATAAATAGTTTAGTCCCGGTATAAAAAATATAGAGCTGTAAACGAGCAGAGTTGTTCCTTTTTATATCGTTCAGTAATCATACTACACCTTATTGTTTCTGTGATGCCAGTTAAATTAATATTTATCTGATTAGTCTTTCATGTCTCTGCTTCTCCCAGAGTGCAGGTGGTGTGGTCAGGGTTTTCCAACCTGTCTGTCAGACCTCCGGGTGACTCTTGTTTGAGTGGAGGGGGAGGGGACAGGAAGGAAAACACCCGGGGTCAGGATGCCTCTGTTCTTCAGGAAGAGGAAGCCCAACGAGGACTGCCAGAAGAGACTCGAGTATCAGCTGTGCCGGGTAAGAAGAAGAAGAAGAGAGCCCCTGCTGCTGGTGTTAATGTATCTATCGATCACAAATTCACCCGCTTACTCTTATTTACTCTCCTCAGTCTAAGGAAGCTGGTGCTGATGACATCCTGGACATCTCAGCCTGCGGGCTCTCAGAGGTTAGAGGAAAGCTGCAATGAACCCTGACAGCCGTAGTGTTGTGGTTTACACATTCACCTGATGAGTAACAGTAGCCTTTATTTCTCTTTTTCTGTTATGTTAACAAACAAAGGAAAAACTCTGCAAACTGTTTGACTCCAGTTTCATAATAATTTAAGCCTTAAAACCTTCTTCATCCATGTGTCAAACCGAAGAGAGCAGGGAGTCATTAGTGGGAGCAGTAATGGGTCACAATGTGAATTGATTATTGAGCGGTTTTCAGTGCTGACAGACTTGCAACTTTAAATTCAAGGTTCTGCTTAAGATGTAACCATGGATTTATGTCAGGTTGTTATCTTGTTTTTTTTCTTTTGCATTTTTCTTTTATTCTTTACATCTTTTCTTTGAATCTTTTATCCCATTTTTCCCTGAGATTATGCTGGCTAATGTTTTTGTGTGTTACATCACAGGTCCCCTCATGTGCCTTTTCCATCAGCAAAGTGCTTCATAAGAAGGTGAGATGGATTCACGGAGCCTTTAAGTTTTTGGACATTTATTTACTCTATGAAGTTTCTGCAAAACAAAAGTATATCCTGAAATCTCAGACTGACAATATTTCTCAGACTCCAGAACTCAGACCTTCAACAAGTGCTTTAGCTCCTCCTCTTTTTAGCTATCTCTCTGCTGACTGGCTGCCCCTCACAGACTAACAGCAGATAGAGCAATGAAGATGTTTCCTCTGTTTCTTTCGTTCAGGTACTTATCCTCCACAACAACGAGCTGCGGCATCTGATGCCCAAAGGAATTGACATCAGCACCCTCGTCACATTAAAGGTAAGCCCTGGGACACTATGACATCATCATATCCTCTTTATAGGTGACGGTGTTTCTCTTGTTTTTTTTTTGTTTGTTTTTTTCTTTTCTTAACGTGCTGCGTTTCAAATGTCGACCTCAGCTCAACCTCGTAGCTCATCATCATTTGAAGGCATTTTAACTGTTTTTAACTCTCTGTGTTACCTTAGAGTTTCTTAGAGTTAGCAAGCAGATGTTAGTGCTGTATTTATTTTCTGAGAAAATCCTCCTGTGACCCTCCGAAGGTTTTGGACCTGCATGAGAACAAGCTCACCTCTCTGCCGGATGACATGGGGAAACTGACGGCGCTTCAGGTAAAGCCACTCAGAGCTGCTCTCCAGTTATACAGGAAGTAAGTGTGAATGAACGCTGTCAGCATCCACCTGACATCCACCTGCGGTCTTTCTTCTTCTGTCAGATCCTGAATGTGGAAAAGAACCGTTTGAAGGCCCTGCCAGAGTCCATCGGGAACCTATGCCTCCTGCAGACTCTTAATTTGAAGGGTACGAAGTGTTCTGCTTGCTTGCTCGAGATGACGAGTCACAAGACGCTAGTTGTGTATTTTCTTTTTCTCGAACAGGAAACTGCCTCACCGAGCTGCCGTCCTCGGTTGGTTCTCTGAGCAGCCTGCGGACACTCGATGTGAGTGACAACAACATCATGACACTTCCCAAAGCGCTGGCCTACGTCCGCACCTTAGAGGTGAGGTGTCCACTGATTCAGAAGGAAGGCTGAAAACACACTGGTGTTTTATAATTGTGTGTGTGTGTGTGTGTGTGTGTGTTGCCGTGACAGAGTTTTAGCCTTGATGCTGCCGTGATGTCCTTCCCACCTTCATCTGTGTGCACTGAGGGAACAGAGAGCATCCAACGCTTCCTGTGCACGGGTAGGATTTGCGGCTCCTGGTGACTCGTTTATTCGTCGATTAACGGCAGAAAAACATAAAGCTAAGGATTCGTGCCTGAGATCACAGCCAAGAAAAATAATCTTAAAATGTCTAATCCCCCCAACTGTAGGTGTGAATTCTGTTGATTGCTGCACTTTCTACTGGTTCACTGAGATCTAGTAGGTCCTTAGATTTACCACATAGGGTGCAGATGTTAATGCTTCTCTGCTGTGTTGGAAACAGTAAGCCTGTGGCGATGACGCAGACTAAATTGTAATTGATTGACAGTTTCTTGTAACAACAGTGACGTTTTTATCTGAAGTTTAATCTTTTCTAAACGTGGGTCACGTGAGTATTTATCTATTTGCATCAAAACTAAAGAACATTAATAAAAAAGTTTGTTGAGAATTCATAGAAAAGAAACAACGATGGGTAAACAAATCTGTTTTTACATGTAAATCTTGAAGTTTGAAATTTGAGGAAACAAGAAATGAAAATGTTGGGCTTTCTGTGTTTTCCCGTGCCACGTCACAGATGAGGTACGCAGATGATGATGCTGATTTGTTGCTCGGTTCAAAATGCAGAAGTGCGCAGGAAAAAGGAAAGACAGCAGGGAGTTTGTTTCTAATTTCCAGTATGAAGAAAAAAACCGCTAAACATAGAGTTAAAAAAAAGGGTTAAAAATACAACAATTATATTTTTTCCACTCGATTCTGTGTTTGTTCTTATTTATTAGATCCTTAAAAAGGTCTTGAAAGGAAAAACTTTGATATTTTTAAATAGTGCAGGAACTGTGCAGTCTTTCGTGTAACAGCATATCCCTTCATGTAAGCGTGACATGAGCCGAGTG
Source organism: Benitochromis conjunctus (assembly GCA_015052645.1). NCBI lineage: Eukaryota > Metazoa > Chordata > Actinopteri > Cichliformes > Cichlidae > Benitochromis > Benitochromis conjunctus. The sequence goes on along the minus strand of VOQK01009248.1, from coordinate 12,933 downwards.
TGGCTAACGTTAGCAGCTCTGGCAGCAGTAGCCTTCTTCCTTCACTGGTTAGTGTCAGCACGTCTGTGTGAATGTGGTTTACACCTCCATCAGGTCTGTTGGCTTTGGTCTCCTGTCTGCACGTTTTTAACTTCCTGTCAGAGAAAAAGAGACAAAGCTATGCACTGATGGTGTTGTACATGAATGGAACATGAATAATTGGTTAAATCATGAAGATTTCAGATACTAACAATACATTGCATGTAAAACAAATGTAGAAAAACATCAGATGAGCTTCAGGTCCTCCACAACGCAGTTACGTTTAACAAACACCAATAAATTCTACAAAGAGTTCAGTAACATTCACAGATTTGACATGAACAGAGACACTGAATCTGAAATCCAAATGTATACATGTATATATTTACTATTTCACTTCCCCCTCTCGTGTGTGTGGTTACTTTTGAGTCTGAATCCAGGATGAAAGTTGCTGAAACAGCGACTTTCATCCTGGATTCAGACACTTAGCATTACGTCATGTTGTTTAATCAGGCTGTGAGAATTCCCGGTCCAGTCTGCAGCTCCGCCACAAAAGGCACTGTACACTTTGCTGACTGTAGCATCAGGAGGATCATGAACTGAAAAGACCTGTATATGCCCTCCTGGGTAATGAACAGCAGTTATTAAGGTGGAACCTATCTAAGGAGACCAAAACTGTTGTTTTGGCACAAGTTAGAAGTTTTAATATCTAGGCTTCTGTGTGTCGCATCACGGTGTTTGCTAAAAATGTGCTGTATGATTATTGTGGTTTGGGTAGCATGAAGGTGAACTGGTTGGTTGGTTGGTTTGGTTTCCAGAGCTGGGAGAGGAGTACTGCCCGCCCTCTCAGTACCTCCTGCCGGTGCTGGAGAGCGACAGCGGCACGCAGAGCTCCGACTGCCTGGACGGGTTGGATGAGGCCTGGCAGGTACAGCTTTCTCTTCTGGATCGGGTAGAGGACACAAACACCGGCTTCTTTGACACGTTTATGGATTTTTGTGTGAGAGAAGTGCCTTTCAGTGTTTCCTGTTTTTCTGTTGCAGAACAAATTTAGTGACTACGAGAAGAGAAAGGTCGGTGACAACACATTCGTCCTCTTTCTTCAGCATCTTTTAATATCTTAGTTTAATCTAGTACCTTTTCTACTTTTTTCAGCAATACAAGTTTTCTTTAGTATTTCCTGTGTTGTTTTAGCACATCTTTCAACACAACTACTAGCTTTTATCCCCCAACTTTTAAGTACATTACACAACTTTGAGAAAGAGCACAAAAGCGCCCTTCTCCTAGCAGAGAGCACAGTTTTAATGTAATTGTTTCACATCAGTCACATTCAAACATGGGGTGCCATAAAAGACAGTGACTTCCTTCTTTCTTATGGGAATGACTTTTTTGGCCACCAACTCCTCGACTACAGCATTACCATGATGCACCACAAGGTTCAATTTTAGGTCCCATTTTATTTTCCATTTCTATACTCTGATAAGTTTCGTAGTTCCTTATAAAACTTTGCTGCTTTTTTGTGTTTTAATTGTTTCGGTGATATTAGATATTCTTATTTTATTTATTCTTATTACATTTTCTTGCTCTGTCCCCACAGAAGTTTTCTTTAAATAATTTTTGTGGAAAATGGCTGCAGACTGTTTAGTTATTATTTAGAGGGCTGAGGATCTGCAGATCAGGCTTTTTGTTCAGAGGTGATACATTCATTATTTTTACATGTGCTGTAAAAATAATGAAGTGAAACCCATGTTTGAGCAGCTGAAGTTTGAACGTTTTCTCACTGGTTTGTATGTCCTGCAGGAGCAGAAGCAGCAGGAGAAGTTGGCCTTCGAGAAGCACCTGGAGGAGAAGCAAAGGCAGCATACCCAGCTTGTAATGATGAAGAACTCCAACAAGGAGAACATCCTCAACTCAGTCCGACAGGTACATAACAACTGCCCAGAAGTCTTCACGAGAGGTTTAATTGTCAGCTTGATGGAGCTCCTTCTTTCTGTTAACACTGAATCATCCTCGATGATGATGATTCTGTATGTAACTCCTGAAATTACCTGTTTTATGTGCTGTGTGTGGCTTTTAGGAGCAGGAGCGGGTGGAGCAGGGCGTCAGCAAGCAGCAGAGGGCTCAGGAGGCCGAGAGGCAACTGGTGCTGGAGAAAGTCCGACAAGCTGAAGACAACATCAGCAGCCGCATCAGCAGCCTGCTGATGGACAACAACAGGTCTGAAGGAGGGGTTTCTGTGGATGCTTTAAATACGGCGTCTCCACTGACGTGTGTGTGCTAACTGCAGTGTGTTCATCTGCATCCCTGCAGGCAGAAAAAGAGCGCAGAGTTCCTCCAAGCCATGGAGGAGGATCGGTGAGTGTTCTGACCAGTGATCCATAACACACAGCGAAGAGAAATAAGACTCTACAACACAGCAGCACTCATCCAATTGTTTCCCACTTAGCTGTCTATTTCTGGAGCACTTTGTGAGGGCGATGCATAAAGTGCTTTCAGGGAAGGGAGGGTAAAAAAAACCCCAAAACAGCAGGACAAAAGAACACTTTAAAAACCAGTTTGAAGGGCTTGATTTTCATTTTCTGATCTTAATGGAATACAGGTTGTGAGTTGCTGCGTTGCTCCTGTTTGTAATCTGACTGCATCAAAGCCAGTGGCGATGCCGTGTTGTGATGGAGGTGCTGGTAGTTGTGTGAGACATTAAGCTTTCAGTTCAGTTCTACAATTATCAGGTCTCTGATGACTCTTAACATTAGATTTTAGAATTGTCCTCTACAAATTTTGATTTTTTTTAAAAAAATGTTTTGCCTGTCCCGTTTTGGATCATTAGCGATCAGAATTATTGTCTGAAAGCCAAAACTGATGCTCAACGGATTTATTTTACCAAATGGACCATCATGGTGAATGTCATTACTAATAACAGTGTTATTTCTGGGCACTAGCCTATGGATGCTGGAGAATCTGGATTGTTTCTTTTTCTTTTTGCATTGCAGTGAGGTTCTCATGTAGGGCTAACAGATCACATGGTACTTGCCCTCCACCTGTTTTCTACTCTTTTTCTTGTAGTCTCTCTTTTTCAGTTCATCTTTGATTCCATTTTATTTTTAGTTTTGTTTAGTGGCCCTAATTCTCTTCTGAGGTCACTCCCACGGAAACACTTTGAAAGCTACGCCTCTTCTGGTTTCCTCCTTCAACCTCAGGCACTATTACAGTTTTCTACAGTCAGTCTCCTTTTTTTGCCTTAGAGGTGCGGGCTTCTCTGTTTCAACATCGTCACCACTTTCTCTGATTTACCTGAAGATAAAATGGGTGGGGACATATGCTGATAGCATGCAAATTGTGTGAAGGCTGTTGATTCTAAATGATTCAATACCCTGGTCAAGAAAGCCCGCCAGCGTCTCTCCTTCCTCAGAAGAATTAGAGACTTCCATCTGCCGCTGAAGGTTCTTAAGAACTTCTACTCCTGCACCATCGAGAGCATCCTGACAAGAAACATCTGCACCTGGTTTGGGAACAGCACCAAGCAGGACAGACGAGATCTGCAAAGAGTGGTGCGCTCGGCCGAACGCATCATTTGATCTGATCTTCCTGGCCTGCTGTCCATCTACACTAAACGGTGCAAGACCAAAGCCAGGAAGATTATGATGGACCTCTACCATCTCAAAAATGGACTTTTCTCACTGTTGAGTTCTGGGAAGCGCTTCCGCTCCCTTAAGACCAAAACAGAGAGAATGAGGAGCTTCTTCCCCCAGGCTATTCGGGCCCGGAACCAGGTGTAGGACTGGACTCTCATACATCAGGTCACTGCACTCTGTTTATCTGCACACTTCATATAATTTCTTTCTTAAATTGTTTATTTGCACATTATATTTTTTATCTTAAAATTTTACCTTTTACTCTTAGTCTTTACTTCTTAGGTTAAATTCTTAATTTATTTACATCTGTTAGACCTTTGTTTTTTATCTATTATGGAACTCGTATTACCACTTTCTCTGTAAATTTTTCTAACTGCAATTTTTTTTTTTACTGTAAATTTCTAAATTAAAAATTTGTAAATTTCTTTATTGTAGTTTAATGGTTGGGCATTGCACAGCCATAAGCATTTCATTACATATCATACTGTGTATGATTGTGTGTGTGAGATGAATAAAATTTGAATTTGAATATTAGTCTAGTTCCATATATGTTAGTTTAAAACCACATGTTGGTAAATTCTGAGCTTCCCTACAACTCTAAAAGACAAAAGATCCAGAAGGTTGATGGTCTGGAATCAGCAATGACACACCTCACACAAAGTTGTGAATCCACAAATAAAGCACCTCAGATCTGACTCAGACAAAGTCCAAATGAGCATGCATTATTGTGCATACAGCTACAACTGGGTAAGTAAAAATCTGGTTTAAAAAATGGCTGGATTTTGACCATGGATCGATTTGAGCTACAATCTGAATGACAGAAAGCTGTCACAGTATCAGATTGATGATGGAGCAAAGTCTGCAAAGTGTTTTACTGATACTCACTTAATAAAGGTGGCTCCAGTAATGTCATTTTTCTCTGATTTGTGATGTTGAGAATGAATTATAGACTATGGACCAAATTACACAGTACAACTCAATTATATTTTCATTATAGCATCCCACTTCAAAACTCAAAAAGATTACGAACAAGACCAGATAGTTTTATAATCTTTTCAATACAAATGCAGTATGACATGTTAGTAATAACCTTGTTACTTTAATTGGTACTGTAAAGTAACATAACAGTTTAATATTAAACAAACAGTGGAGCCAATGCAGAGTTTGAACTCTGTGTTTTCAGTCTATAATGTCCATAACCAAAACAGAAATAAGGATTTCAATCAGTCTTTGTTCATGCAGCTTTTCCAGCAGAAGACAGATGTTTGTGACCAGTGTTACATTTGCTCTGGATTTTAACAGGATGCACTCTTTGTAGGGTTATACCTTACAATACCTTTATATTGTTACCTTACAATATAAAGAGCCTTGAGGCAACTGTTGTTGTGATTTGGCACTATATAAATAAAACTGAATCAAAAATCGAACTGAATTTGTGAATAAGAGGTCTACAATACCTTCCCCAACAATCACAAGTGGGAGCAGAGTCATCCAAAAACAAAAACCTTTCTCTTTTAGAAAGTCAAGTTTTGCTCTGTGCAACTTTCGCTTCATTTTGTTGCATGCTTCCAATCTTTGATTTACTTCACACAGCAGACAATACACCTTATTCTCAGGCAAGCTTTTCTTTATTTTCATTGAATATGTATATCCAGAATTACATAAGTACAGCCACAGAAGTACCGAAACGGCTTCTTCTTCCTTTGACACAAATCTGGGAAGCTTCATTTCCACTTCATTTTTATTATTTTTCGTGGTAGAGCAGAAATATCCCAAATGTTTCCAGAATTGGATTAGAAACAGTATGTATTTGTGGCTCAGTGACATCAACAATGTCATTCAAACCTATTAGATCATGTTTTTTTCTGCAACCCATAAGAAGTGTTTCTCCATTTTCTCCTCAACTTTTAGGGCAACTTAAAGATTTTAGCATGCATGTTGGATGGCATATTCATCTCTGATAGATAACCAGTGTCTTCAACTGCATTACATTAGACACACAGATACAAGGCAAAAGCCCTAGTATGTAAACACAAACAAACAAAAAAATCAGCTTCAAGGCATTATAATATTGGGAAGTGTGTGTGAAATCATGCCATGACACCTGCAACAGAAAGAGTTATTGTACAGAGAACATTAGAAATAATTTCCCGAAGTGTTCTTTATGGCAGGGAGGTTGAATAAGTCTCGGGGAGAACGAGCTCTGCTGCCTGAGTAGTGTGGAGAGGAGCGAGTGAGATGAATTGTTCATTATGGAATTTGTTCAGTGAATTCCTGTTCCTCACAGACTTAAACACCTTCAGAGTCTAGCTGGTTCCAGCCTTGTCAATCTGTTGAGCCTGCTGGTATCTCTACCACTGATACTGATGGAACCATCGCTTAACATGAGGTCTTCTGTAGCACCAGTACCTTTTCCTCCAGCAGACTCAGGTGGACTCCAGCCATGACTTCTCAGTGCTGAGATCACCTTGATGTTTATTATTGGCATCCAATTAGTGGAACAATCTGCTGTAACAGAGAGTGCATTCAAGTTGAAGTTGGAATTTCAGCATTCAGAATCTAAATTTTAAACTGGACACCCCCTAAAGTCAGATTTAAAAGTAGGAGAAGTAGGAGCCCCCCACCAACCCAGAGTAATCGCTCCAAGATGGCAACTTGTAATTTGCAATATTTTTATGACTGACTAAAAAAGCCATACAGAGTACTGATCAGGTTCTACCCACGAATGTTCCACAACAGATTTTTTTTAAGTGGCAAACACAAACATTACACATTGTATTGCAATGTGTAATGTTTTTCTCCACAGACAACAAAATAAATAATAACTTGGCTTACTAACTTAGTGAATCTACAAGTAATTCAAAGTTACTTTACTATTTCCAATTTGTACTAGAATTCTAATTCACTATTCTTTTCCCTTTACCTGAATGAATTTTAACATTTCAGATATTAAAAACAAATTCTGGTAAATAGAAAATTAAATCAAACCTGCATATGACCACTTCAAATGTATTAATTCAATTCAAATTCCCTTTATTTTTCCACACAGACATAGAACAATGAACATAAATGCATCAATATAAAATGACCAATCACAGTTCAGATATAATGAGCAGTTACTGGGGGAAGGAAGCAAGGAAAGGACACAATACAAAACCCCAAAAAACTAAGAAATAGGGCACATGTTTATTTTACTTCTTTATTTGAGATCATAATGAATACAAGTAAGATGTCAGATACATGTATCACTGTTCTAAAACTACAATGCCGTTGGTCCATGTTACCAATGAAAAAAGTACTGGAAAAAAAAATACTCACTGCTTATTTTTTTGAACATTTAATTAAAAGATGGAACAGAGATGTGATGCCATACCTTAAATGTGGCAGCCATTACTACAGTACTGCTGAAAATTGTGCAGAACATGTAAAAGGAACAGACTGACATCTTGGAAAAAGTTTTTGTTTGCCTGTTTACTAAAGCCCACATGAGAACTCATTTGACCTAGTTTCAGCACACACGCTGTCTGAAGTGGGAAAAAATACCTCCATTAACTGAGAAAATTCAATCTTAGTTCTAAGTGAGTTAAAGACCACTGTACTAGATACACAAAGATA
>VOQK01009247.1:0-11384 GCA_015052645.1 Benitochromis conjunctus | reverse complement strand
AAGAATGCTTCCTAAATAAAAAAAAAAAAAAAAGCACTGTATAACATCTCATCAATTAGGCCTCTTTCATTGGTCAACGGAGTCTGTTTGTTATTACCAGTGGAATCAAAGTCAAAACGTCAGGGAGTTAGCATGGTTATGCTGGAGCTTGTTAGGCAGCTGAGGTAAATGGAGGAGATTTGGGAATTAATCTCTTCCCAATCTGGACACTGCAGCTGGTATTCTCAAGCCTCTCCATCCATCCAGTCACATACACGCATATTTGAACATACACACATGCCAAGCTCTGAACTCTATATCAGTGCCAACATGAATAGGGACACAGGAATGGGGATTGAAGGAGGGCAGCAAAGAGTGTACTGGTGTGTTTAATTGGGTTTTTCCAAATCTGTCTTAACCCTGATACATGTCCGTCCACATGCGCTCGCATTGCTTGGTCTACAGGTTCACCAAAGCACGGCAACTTGAGAGAGCAAGCTTTGCAAACTTGCCAGCAGGGAGACAAGGTTCATGTCTCTATTCAGACGTAGTCATAAAAGACTTCTGGAGAAAGTGCTGCTGAAGGTGATTAAGCAACTATCGCTGTCAGACTTTTGATAGTTCTCTTATCTCTGTTTGCTACTGTTGTTTTAGAGACGCCTATAATTGTCATTTCTGGTTTGTGGAGTGCATGCTCTCAGTCTGCTATTGCCTGTTAAATCTCCTTCTTGTGGTCGACTAGAAGCCAGATTGGCCGGGGGGGGTATGTTGACCTTGTCTGCAGATTTAGAACACAGAATCATCACTGATATGGCAGCTGTACTGTGGCAGGCAACAGAAGCTAGGCCTCCAATCAGATCATCAGGTCAGATGGTTGTAGTTAATGCAGAGAGTGAATGTAGAACTGTCCAACTCAGTGAGAAAAAGACAACTTGGGGGCCTTTTTTGTCAGATTCCTCAGACGTCTTGAAGGGTTACTGAAGCCTCTCTTTATTTAATTAACTGCGTCTCTTGAATGCTGGACACTGAACCGGTTAAACCCTCTTACTGGTGGGGATCACACTGTGAGCATTTAATCTCTGTTACCCACTGGCTCCATGTTGCATATTCATTCTGTAATAAACCATTAAAGCATGTTTTCTTTATAGTAACAAGAGACAATTTGAGCAGCCACCACCACACAAATGCTACACACGCCTAACGGGCAGCACAAAATCTCCAACACACCAAAATATCACATGCAGCCAGACTCCTACTTTGCCGTCTCTGAATCAATCTCCTGGACATGACCCTATCTTTCCTTTTTCCTCATATTGTGTTGCTTTCCACCGTAGTGCTTATTGGTTTCTTTGATTAATCTTCCTCCTAGCTTTCCCTGACGCTCTGGTCTGAGTCAGTAGACTTCCTGTTGGTTTTCAAAACAACTCTTCATGTCAGCCTTCCTTCCGCCCATCTCCCCCCTTCCTCTGCACCTCTCTCGTCTTCTATTCATCACTCCACAGCCCATTTTACAGTATCTTTCGGCCTCCTTCCTCCATCCGTTTCTCCCGCTCCATTACCTTGCTCGTTCATGTCCCCTTCATCTCCCCCTCTGCCTGTCCAACTCCCTGACATGAATTCTTTTTGCCCCCTTACTGTATTTCCCTTCTCTTCCTTGCATTCCCCTCCTCTCACCATTCATCTTTAGGTCCTCTGTCCATCTCCCTCCCTCTCTCCCTCCTTCCCCCACTACCTCTCTGTCAGGCCCCAGCTCCCTCCCTCCCCTTTCTTCGTCTGGCAGTAGAGCTGCTCCAGTCTTGCTGACAGTGCTGTTTGTGTGAACTGAGTTCTGAGCTTCACAGCCCCCTCGCCTCCCATTGCTCCCCCATCTCCTCACCACCCTCTCCACCTCACACTCCACCTCCTACGCTCCTTTTCCTCCTGCCTCCCACATAACAGACCCCTCCAGGCGGGGGAATTAACCTTCTAGCCCTGGGCTGCTGGGCTTAATGACTGTCTGTGGGGCGAGCATCAAATACACAAGCCAGCTGCTAACATCTGGGCCACACACACACACACACCCCCACCTCCATGACCTACACACAAACACAGAGACATATGCAGTACACACAGCATACTGTGCAGCATAACATAAGGCTACAGTTGCCAAATTTATAGAACAGCCTTTCTGTATTATGTGCTGCCACGTATGTGGAAGTCTTTGCACCGTTCCCAATGACAGCGGCTGGATTGTCATCACTGCATGACTGACCCATGCTGCAATAACAAATGCAGCTGTGCAAGTGCTTCTGTGGTTATACTGAGCAAATGGCTGGTACATGCATTCACAGCACATGTGTGGACTATCAGCAGATCAAATGAAAAATACATGCACATGGAAAATCAACATGACCTTCAAGTTGCATTACTACAAGTGCTTACAGTATGTTCCACTGAGCAAATGGTGGTGTTCTCCAGCGACCATTCAGTTGGAAGTATATAATTGACAAAAGGAGTGGGTGGGGGTGAAGGAGCAAGAGTCAGAAAAAAAAATCAAAAGTAAAAATAAAATAAAGAAAAAGAATCTGTGTTTAAAGTGAGTTCTCCAGCCCCTCGCTGTCTCCATTTCTGCAATAGAGCAGATCAGCCTGGGAGTATTGAATACAGGAAATACAGCCGTGTGGATACTCCCTATTCCATTCATTATGTATGAGCATAAATGTTACAAACTAGCAGTTGTAAAGACATCCATGTTGCATCTGGATCTTTGAGGGTTGCTCTGCTCCTTTCAACCAGAGCACACTGTAATGCTAAATAATGGGATCCATGAAAGCTCCAGAGAAAAGCAGAGTAAAAAGAAGCTACATCCATGTGCCTCAGATTTCTGGCTGACTGCAGCTTTATCAAGCTGTTATAACTGCACCGCTTTTATTCATTCAATAAACCAGAGGTCCTTCAACATTACAAGTGGTCAGTTATCATTATGTAGCTTTAAACATAGAAAAATGTTAGAATTATTAAGCCAGCAGTAACTTTGTTATTGTTTTTCTGACATTTATTTCACTGCTGACTTGACCCCCTTCGAAGCACCTCCATCAACACTTCTCATACACGACTCCCTTCATTCTTCGCGCCGCGCTATTGCTCCTCTCCCTCTCTTTATCTGTTTGCCTCTGTCTTAGACTAAGGAGTGAGAGACGGGGGAGTCCCATTGGCATTCTTTAACATCTCCTAGGCTCACTCGTGTTCAGAGAGTCATCTGTAGATCAGGAAGACAAAAAGACGCTCCTGAGCCTTTGCGTCACTCAACAGGTAAGCACGGCTCCCTTTCTCTCATGCAAATTCGCACACCTATTCAAAAGGTTCTTGGCTTTTTTTTAAGAAGGAGGTACGCCCTCTCTGTGTGTCTGTGTGCTTGCCTCACTCTTTTTTTCTGTGTACCCTAGGCAGGCAGATGTGCCTGAGTTGGTGAGGGTTGAAAGGAGGCTTTGCCTCTCTGTCTCTCAACTTTTTCCTGGGGAGAGCAGGTGTGTCAGTTTGTGTAACGAAGTCAGTGTAATCCAGTAAACTTGAACACTTTGAGCCAAAGGGACCGGAAACAAAGCAAGTGTTTACTTGAGCGCTTTGAAATTGGACTGGGCGTGTGTATTGGACAAGCTGATATGATTTAGCTTGTCTGCTCTAATCAGAGTGCTTATAAAATGCCATGTTTAAATGAGAAATCGAGGATTTAGATGTAATTAGATTCTGTTGATAATCTAATCCGCATCTTTTAGAAGCCCTCTTTATCAGCAACTCAGAGCTGAAGCAGTAATAGTTCACAAGACAGCCTCTATAAGCTATAGTAATTGTACCCACAGGCAATTGGTGAGATTGGTAAGAGTTTAGGTTGGCATTAAGATGTATGACCACATCTGAAATGGATGGCTGCATGGAGGTTGAAACTTCATTTTCTGCGTATTGACTGATTTCATGGGGTTTTATGTTAAATTGGTCTAGGATTGAGTGTATTGAGTCGTTTGATGATGTTATGAAAGATGCCATTAAAAATCTACCTGTCGGGGTCACGCTGAATAGTTCAGCTACCTCTAATGTCCTTGCGGGGAGAGTGGCAGCGTTGTCTCTAAAAGCGAATCAAATTTCAAATCAAACTTTCTAATTTGCATTTGTAAGAAGCTAGTGAAGAACAAGGTCAAAAAGAGAGAGAAAAAAAACGGAACCAATTGAGCGCTGCTGTAGTAAAATATGTCTCTTTCTTATAGTCGAAGACAAATTAAATTGCCATTCAGTCTGGTATTTATCTAATGCCACATTTTGAATGACACGTTACAGTTATTCTGCAAATGCTACACCATTGCACTTTTTTTTTTTTTTTGCATACAAAGGAAATAAACATGTATCATTTAATGAGCATTCTTGCGACTGGCTGTATTTTTAAGGCAATTAAGGTGGTTGTTTGACTAGGTAATGGGAATGTGGGGAGGTCAGCCAGGCTGTGTCTGCTTTCATTAAGAATCCCAATGAAAATGGTGACTCACGAGGCCAACAGCAACCGCTCTGTGCTGCACAAACATTTTTTCCTCCTCACAGGAAATAGTTGATGTTTGAGGCCTAAATCCCAACGGTAGAGATGAGATTTTGGCATTTCTAATTGTACGGTGACAAATGAAGGGAATCCAGTACTTCTTATCGAGAGATGGAAAATGCTAAATTGCCATCCACATGAGGACAAAATGTTAAGAAGAAGCTGGGAAATGATTGTCTTTGTGTTTACCTACATGAGGCAGAGATAAAGAGAAGAAGGGCATTTTTAACCTCAGAAAGATTTTCTATTAATTGAAGAGGGAAATAATTGCCCTTGTGTGTTCAAAGAGTATACTTGGGGCTCTGAAATACACCAATGTTTTGAGAGCGAAAAAATAATTAAGTGTGAGTTAATTCTTATCAAAGCCTGTTGGAGTGCAACTAATCGACTCAGGGAAGATGCGTCAAAAAGCTATTGCCTCCAATTCATTTTGTCTGTTCAGATGAGAAAATGTTTAGTTTTCAATTAAGTAAATCACTATTATTTGTTCCACTCCTGCAGCAGATACATTGAAGTGATTACATACTGATTTAAAATCCACAGAGCTCTCTTCCAGGTCAAATAACTCAAGTCTGTATCCACAATATTGAATGCTATTGGCTTGGAACCACAGCACTGCCTATGCCATCAATTTCTAAAATGTTCCTTTGTCACCATTCACAACAGGAGCATGCCACGATGCAGGAAGTGGACCACATTTCTATACTCATTTATCTGGAGAAAAGATCCAAATGCACACTCTAATTGACATACAAATTGACTATCTTAATGAACTGTGCCAATACAAGTGTTAACCAGACCACTCTTTATGTCCTCTTACCTCAACATTTACAACCCATATGGAGATTTTCTGACTTACAGCAATATTCAAAAGTCCTGAGCTAACCCTCGTGACCTCCACCGAGGGGGTTATGTTTGCGGTAACATTTGCGTCCATGTCATTCTCTCTATGAAGTCAAAAAGTTTTAAATTAATTCTGATGAAATCCAAGAAAATCTAGCTTACATTTACCAAGGTCTTCAAGGCCAACTTAATGGTTTATTGGTCAAAAATGGACAAAAAGCCTTAGAAACTATGATTTTTGCAAGTGTGGTGTGTATTCAACATATACAGACAATATATATGAAAAGTATTGTATAAAGATTTAAATTTGATGCCACATTTCACCTTTGAGCTCCCCTTCAAGATCAGTAGATAGATCTGAAGGTAATTAAAATGAAAAGTTGTTTCTTACTACCATTGTTTGTATTGACAGCATACAGGGATTTATATATGGGGCATCTAAATATCCCTTTACTTTGGATCTTTGACCTTTTCCTCAGGGTCAAATAAGCTCAATGTTTCATAAAATGTATTTTATCTTTAAATGTATGTTTAAAATTCAAGAGCCATTGTTTGTATTGGCAGCATTTTGGAAATGATATATCGCTATTTGAGGATTCTAAACATCACATAATAGTTTGGATCCAAATATCCCGTCTTTGACCGCTAATCTCACTCTTACTTTTCACATCTGCCCTTCTTTCCAAAATGCACGATGTCCTTAAAGAAAGCATTGTCAAGACAAAGAGAATGAGGTGCCCAGTTAGTTCGAATTTTACTGTTGTATAATAAATAATAAGCTCACGTTTTTGATGTCCATTTATTTATAAATCCCATTATTATTGACTACTTCTACATAATAGTTGTGTAATCAGAGTAAACATGCTACCCTTATCGCAGTTGTACTGCCCTACAAATTTCTTATGTTTTAAAAAGAACAAAGAAAACAAAATGAATATATACAACATGCAACACCATTTCATTAAAGCTGAGTGAAGTTGCCCCCCCCCCCACCTTCTTCAAATCCAACAAAAGTGGTGTCAAACGTTTGTGCTGGTTTGTGGTGCTAAAATTGTCATTTGTGCGGCTTCTCTTTTAAAGATATTAATGAAAATGTAAAGGTCAAAAGGTCAACCAGCCCACCCACATTGCCCAAATGAAACAAAATTTTAGCAGCACAAACGTAGCACAGTTGATAGACACCAATTTTGTTTGATCTCATTAATGTGGGGGGGCTGGTTGACCTTAGATGACCTCTAGAAACTTTTATTAATATCTTTAAAATGATAGCGGCACAAATGAAAATTTTTGCAGCACAAACCAGCACAAACGTTTGACACCACTTTTGTTGGATTTGAAGAAGGTGGGGGGGCCAACTTCACTCAGCTTTTCATTAAAAGTAAATACTGCTCAGAGAGTGCGTTACCTTGGTGGAAATTTGCCCTCTCTGAATGTTTCTTGTTTCTTTATACTTTTCTAGGAAATGGAAAATACGTGCAGAGATTTTTTGAAATTGAAATATGTATAAATACAAATGGAAATACAATATATAAAGCAAAAACAGAGGCTATATCATTCTAACAAGATTGAAAGTCAACATTTGATAGGGCGGCCTTTGTTTGCCCATCTTTAAAACATCTTTTAGTCACACTTCTTTTAGTCTCCAGAAATAATTCTCCAGACTTATTGAAGGACGTTCAGAGCTCTTCTTTAGACGTTGGCTACCTTTTGTTCCACTCTGTAGTGTTTCACTGTGCATTTTTCTATCCAGGTGTGCTTTGACTGCATTGGCAGTGTGTTTGGGATCACTGTCATGCAGAAAAATGAAGCTTTTGCCAATCAGATGCTTTCCAGATGGTATTGCATGGTGGATGAAAATCTGACAGCACGTTTCTGCGTTCATAATTTCATAATTTTGGACAAAAATCCCCAACAGCACTGGCTCATCTTAAACCCTGACAGAGCCTTCACCATGTTTTACAGATAGCTATAGACACTCTTTCTTGACCTTTTCTGTATATATTGATAAGAATTTAAACGAGGAATTTCAGATTTGGATTAATCATTTCATCAGGCCTGTTGACACTGATTTTCAGTCCAGATCTTGTGTAATTTGGCATATCTCTGCCTTTTCTTCCTGTTTACTTACTAAGAACGGCTTCTTGGGAGCCATCCTTCCATTCAGGCCATTTCTGATGAGACTGCAGTGTACGGTAAACGGATCAATGAAAGGGCCAGATATACCTCTCAGGTCCTTTGTCAGGTCTTTCCTATTTCTTAAAGACGTGGCTTTAAGATACAATTTATAGGTTTTGTTTTTTTACACCTACATTATTTATTTTTTGTCCTCCAGCTCTCAATTTTCTTCAGATTTTTAGGGATAATCACACCATGCCAAGACATGCCAGGTTTTTGGCTCATAGCCTTTTGGGAATCACCTTCTTGGTACAAAAATAAAATGTTATGCCTGTGTTGTCTTTGGCATTTTTCGTAGTTTTAAGTAAACAAATGTGAACAAATTTTGCAACAGGCACCAGGCCTGGACTGACATTAAGCAAAAAAGTATCCAATGTCCAGAGAGAAACGGCTTCAGAAAGCATGGAGAACTGTTGCCGAAGACCAATTTAAAAATGACAAGAATGTCTGGCTCCTTGGTGAAATAAAGAAATCAGGGGTCTTTTAAAATTTTTGCACAGTACTGTAGCAACCATTTTATGCATAAAGCTATACAGAGTTTTCACAAATAAACTCATTTTATAAGGTAAGGCAGCTACTATGCTATATAAATCAAGTGATAGTGGTTTAAGAGACCAGTATGTTTTATTTAATACAAATTCTAAATTTATATTAGTGAAATTTAGATCACTACTAATGAAGTTTGTGTTCTATGTGTTTTGTGCTTCCCATGTACGCACTGGTTTCCACAGGCTGAGCTTAAAAATCAGCTCTCAGAGGCTGAGAGGAAGGTCCTTTATCTTCCATTCTTTGCTCCCAAAGCTGATTCTTTAAGAAAAGCCAGGAGAAATGCTGCAGAGACCACAGAGGTCTTTAGTGCAACTAATCACAAATATGTGTATGGCCTTAAGGGAATTGTGCACACTTTCATACTCATCACAAGACTAACTCCAGCTCAACTAACTAAGCCGCTCAAAGAAAATGTTCCTCCGCATTTTCTCATTTGAAACACAATGCAAAGAGTGTATCCTCATGAAAAAGTTTTTCACCATTAAACACCATTAAAATTAGAACCAGACTCTTAAATGCTTTTAAATGCCTTAAGCTCCACTTTCACAATGAATGATTCATTGATTAACTGAACGATCGATTGGAAGTCTGCAGATCGGCGTCAGCAAATCAAATCATGTCAATACATAAACACTCACAAAATATGACTAAATATGGAAAGAAAAATAATCCTTCTCATCCTGTCTTTCTAACCTAATGTCTGCTTGTAGTACCTGTAGATGTCATTTGTGATTTTTTTTTTTTAAATGGTTGTTCCAGGGTTGTTGAAGGTCAGGTGTCAGCGGTGAAATGGACTTCTTGTCAGCCTGGATTGTGTCTCCTGCAGCCCTACCCTTTCTCTGTTTTATCTTGGGTAAGAGAATCAAATGTCACCGTGGAGTTATTACAGTAACTGTGGCCTTTCCAAGTCCCTTCTGTGTTCTGGCTAGTCAACAGAGAACTGGGAACCTTGACTTTTTTGAAGTGTTAATTTTCACTGAAACAGAGTAACGTCTGTGATACATTCAGGTCGCCTTCTCAACCTGGCTCAAATAAAAGTTTACAGTAAGTAAAGCACTGTACAACCTTAATCTCACGCTCATCTCTTCACCTTTCACTTTGAAAATCTTGCCTTAATTGCCATGTTTTCTGCAGCAATGGCTGATTTACTGTGGCTGTAAGATAGGTATTTGGCCTTTTCCTGATTTCTTATTGTTTCCATATCTATCATACTTACATATTTCCGATAATCAAATTAATTTCCATGTTAGACAAAGACAAACCGCAGTTTTTAATTGAAGATTTCATTTATTATGGAAAAAAGCCATCCATACCTACATGGGCGTATGTGAAAAATAACTGCTTATTAAATCATGAATTAACTGCGATTAACCACATTTTTTGGAAAGCTGAGTTCAATTTTAATAGCCACCCCCAGACCTGATTACTGTCAGACCTGCTGAATCCAGAAATCTCTTAAACAGATCCTGTCTGGCAAAGTGAAGTTTAAAAACCTCAAAGAGCAACACAACATGCCACGACCTTAAGAAAATGAAGAGAAACAAACTCATTGACATCAATTGGTCTGGAATGGGTTTCAAAGCCATTTCTAAGGCTTTGGGACTCCAGGAAACTACAGTTTGGAGCCATTATCCACAAATCAAGAAAACCTGGAACAGTGGTGAATCTACCAAAATTACTCCCAGAGTGCACTGACGAGTCATCCAGAAGGTCACAAAAGAACCCAGACCGGCATCTAAGGAACTGCAGATCACATTTGGCTCAGTTAAGGTCAGAGTTCATGATTCAACAACAAGAAAGAGGCTGAACAAAAATGGCATCCAGAGCAGAGTTCCAGGGTGAAAGCCACTGCTGATCAAAAAGAAGACAAAAGCTCGTCTCATATTTGCCACAAAACATCTTGATGATCCCCCAGACTTTTGAAATCATCATTTAAAAACAGCATCCTGTATTGGCTTGTCTGTTTTAATATTAAAATTTGTTTGATCTGAAAAATGTAAGTGTGAGAAATACGCAAATAAATAAATAAATTAGAAGGGGGGGAGGGGCTGTTTTCACAGAACTAGATTAAATTTCTCCTTTAAGGAAATCAACAGTTTCATCGTAATGATGGTTTATAGTAAGTCCTATAGGTGTATAGGACTTACTATTAACATTTCCATTGTCTCTTCTGTTTGCTTAATCAAGTAGAACGTCTCTGGTTATATCTTTTCCTGTTTTTGGCTGATGGACAATTTGTATTACGACCAGTTTGCCACCAGATTTATTCAGGGCATAAGGGAAACTGATTCACAGGAAATTAGTTCTTCATCCAAAGTAACGTTACGTTATTATTGACTAAATTGTAATTTGGCCAGTAACTTTTCTTAGATGGGGATTGTTTAAGATTTTGCTCCATTGTCACGATTTTTTTTAAATTGTTGGCTTCTACGTAAAATTTCAGTTTTTACTTTTGTCATCAAGTACTTTATAAAGAAAGTAAATAACACCAAGTTAATGTCACATCATGTTTCCATGGTGACAAATGACTTACCAAACACAATTAAAGAATAGAGATTTATGAGGTACATCTGTCTCCTAAAAAAGAAATATTGTTGCTCTTTAACAGCAAACAATAACTTTAACTTACAACATTAAAATAAGTATGGAAATGTGGGTTAAGAGTCAAATTGCACACTTGCAAACATCTATGTGACAAAGCGGGGGAGCAGTTGGACTTTTCAGTTGTCTCAATTGTAAGTATCAACTTTTTACAGATTAAGCACTTTATTCTCTACATATGTTTATTTGCTGTGATTTGCTATTACCAAAGTAACATAGCTTTACTTACTATACTGGGTTTGTTTGCGTAACCATTATGTTGCAGTCAAAATCATTCAGAAGATTAAAGCAAACAGTCAGTCATATGTTGCTTTATATTTTATTATGTTGCAAATTTAACTCATTTATATTCTTCCACTGTTTCTTTGTTCTAAGTCTCCATGTAGGTCAGGTGTGGGAAAGCCACCCCCCCCCCTCCAAACCCTCCAGTGTTTCCTGACTTTTAAAGTGCCGATGATGTCATGTCTGACATCACCAGGTTAATGCAAGAAGAGGGGAGCTTTATTTGCACAGGATTGTTTCATTTTTTTTGTTTTGGGGATTATGAAGTGATTTGTCAGAATAGTTTTCTTATATAGTCATTTAGCTGTGTAAATGAGTTAATCAGGAGAGTGGTGAGCTTTATGTGATTCTCAGCCATTTGTGTTGAGTTGTAGATTTCTCAGCTTAAACT
>VOQK01009241.1:5345-19580 GCA_015052645.1 Benitochromis conjunctus | reverse complement strand
AACACAAAAAAGAAAAGAAAAAAAAATCCACTGGATCACCTGTTGGAACAAGCAAAGAGAAACAACAACAACAAAAAAGGCAAAAGAGAACAAGCAAAAGTAATGTAGAGCAACACAATCTGGGGGCCACAGCAATAACAAAGTTTAACAGTAAATACTGAATATTGGGTATTACTTGTGCAGTATGCAGGACTGACCGCACATAACGTGCTCCAAAGCAGCAGCCAGGGAAGGTGTAGATTGTGTCTCTAAACACCCGTGTGTACACCTGTGTGGATGTGCGCGCTTGTATTCAAAAAGGCTTTTCCATGTAATGATTTGTCAGAAGGTGTGGGGAGCCATAGCTCCATCCCCCAGGGCTGAAGCAGGCACGGAGGAGATCCAGGCCCCAGACAACCAGAGGTCCCCAATGACTTAATAAGAAGCTTTTCATTCCATTCTCCCAACATTGGGACCCTGGGTTATCAGTGTCACTTTCCCTCCACACCCCTTACAATAATAACATTTTCTACTGGTGGGGTTCTCTTTAGTAGATAGGTGGTTCAAATATTGCCAGTTAGTGTTACCTGGTGACTTTTAAAATAAAATCCCAAAGAGCTATAGCAGCCTGTTATTATCTTTATTAGTATAACGTTCAAGAAACCAGTTTGAGATTATCTGAACTTTGTGATGTAACACATTATCCTACTGGAAGCAGCCATCAAAAGATCGGTACACTGTGGTCATAGAGGGATTTACATGGTCAACAGCAGTACTCAGGTAGGCTTTGGCATTTAAACAAGGCTTTTTTGGTACTATGGGGTCCAAAGTGTGCCAAGAAATTATTCCCCACACCATTACACCGCATAACCAGCCTAAACCATTAATACAAGACATGCTTTCATGTTATTGACTCCATATTCTGACCTTCTATATAGTTTTGAAAAGCCCATGACAAATGTAGCATCAGTTTCCTGTTGTTAGCTGATAGGAGTTGCACCTGGCGTGGTCTTCTGCCGCTGTAATCCACCTTTACAAGGTTTGAGGTATGCTCTTCTGCATGCCTCAGTTGTAGCAACTGGTTATTTGAGGTTTGCATTTTATCTTCACCACGTCTTCATGCCTAAATGCATTGCGTTGCTGCCACATGATTAGCATAAACAAAACACTTGAATGGGTGTACTAAAGTACATCAAGCATTTTCATCAGCAGACATATAAGCTTCCAACTGTGCACTTCTTTTGTTTGTTTCACTGGACTGAGACATTTTGTAAGACTCAATGCTGCTTGTATTTTTATTATTATTGCACAAAAACCCCCAATAAATATTAATTTAAAAAAATAGTTAATGATGACTATACTTTCTTTTACCATGAGCTGTAAATAACAAATGGATGTAGCTAAGGTAATGTTAACTATTGGACTGTGAAAATACAATTTTCCACCCTGAGGTTTTTAATTTAAAAGTATCTTTAAAAAAAAAAAAACAGACACGATGTCGTTTAGATGGGAGGGAAGAGCTGGGGTATAAAGGAAGCAAGAACAGGCTTTAAATAAAATATACCTAATGAAAAAGTCAAATGTCAAGCTAACCTCTCCTGCTAGGTTTCATATCACTTAGCAGTAAAAATGCCACTGAGGCTGATCTACCAGAATTAATGACCTTGTCATTCCCTCTAGCATAGCATTGTTCCTGCAGGTCACTAATGAGTATTTCACTCTGAATGCCACTCGTCACGTTGGCAGTTTATACAGGTTCAGAAAGCTTGCCTTGCTTTCTGCTTTTTAAACCGCATAAGACTTAATTTATCAGCATTACCAATGAAAAAAAATGATCACTGAGGAAACATTATGAAGCACAGCTCTGTGTATCCCAATAAATAAGGCATAATTAGTTAGCAGAGAAGATGTGTTATAATCTCTGAGAGCTTTGGGTAGTGCAAAACTTTCTGTATAATCTGAAAAACTAAAAAAAAAAAAGCACCGCTTATCCATGTATCTACAGGGACTGTCAAGCACCTTTTCCAGGTTAAGCCCTTTAATTATGACCACAATAAAGTCACACCAGAGATTAGCTGATGATGAATGATGAAAATGTGAACTAGTGTGACTTTTTTTGTTGTTTTTTTTGTGAAGTTGTAATCTTTAAATGGCTTATGAGCAATTTTTGCTTTGTTGGCAGTGAACGCAGAAGAAGAGATCAGCTTATAGTTATGGGAATGTTAAATCTGACTAAATATCAAATTAAACAAAGAGAGATCGTGGCTGGAGCCAAGTCTCATTCACTGCTGGCATTAAATGTTATTTTACGTGTGTATTATCTCATTAAAGAAATTATTGGATTTTCAAAGAAAATTGAATGATGTTTCCCAGTGAATCTCAAATTTTAATGTACCTCTGTATATGCAACATTTTTAAATTTTAACATGACCTGTGCTCACAAGCTACCACCCTGCAAGTTCACCACTGGTTCTCTGCACAGATGAGAGCAAGTTCATCACTGAGACACATGTGACATCCTGGAGACACCGCTGCCTGCGACATCATACTGCATGACCAGCCTGGCAGCTGAGCATTGATGATCTGGGAGACAAATACGCTTGATGAATGCTACCTGTAGTTAAAAGGACGTCAGCAAAAAGACAAAACTATGCGGTCTTTAAGCGATGACGTGTGAGCCCTGTTTCCAGGTCCAAACTACTCTGTGTTAATAAAGGCTGTTGTGTTTTTAACATGTTTTAATGCTTTGTATCTAAAAAAGGCAGTGATCACTGTTTGCAGCATCCTGCCATATGATTGCATTTGTCCCTAACCATCGGGAACCCTCACGTTAACTTTTATCGAAAAAAAGTTCATCCTCCATCTTCACTGTTTATATTATGCTAACATAGCTGTGTCGCTAGCGATCACGTAGCACATCATTATATACCAGCTAGCCCAACTTCAGTAACCCCACAAACGTCATTAGTGTTTAGTTTTCTGTCTTCAGCAGAGCTGTACGTTTGATTTTTTTCAGAAATCCCTCAGTCAAGCTAACGCCCTGCTAACTTCTAACTCCGTTAAATTTCCTAAATCCTGTTTCTCATGGATGCCTGGATGTTAACCTTAATCGTTACACCTGGTAGAGCAGCCACACTGATCATTTTATTAAAGATGAAAGATTTTAGACAGTTTGTAACTCTCAGTAATGCCTCAGTGTTCGTTTGATTTTGGGACCTGAAGCTTGGACCCAGAGTTTGGACCCAGAAACGGCTAATGACGTCAGATTTAAAGCTCGGTTATGAAAAAAATTTGTGAGGGGGGGATAAGAAAAGAGCAACAATCTGTGACCACCTGCAAAATTTTATTATAGTTAACCTGTTGTTTCCTCTCTGTTGCACCTTTTGTGTCTTTGATTTGCACCAAAGCTGTTGAAATTCCTAACTACACAGATTTATATCACAAAATTTAACTGACTGTTTAAATTAATTCTTAAATCAGTAGAAAATGTAACATGACAACAACTGGATTTGTATTATTATTATTATTATTGTTATTTTTAATCAGATACACTGCATTGCTCTATTCTGATGGCAGATGTACATTCACTTAGAGGGAATTCTCTTGCTGTTTGTGAATTAACAAAGTAAAAGAGCAAAATTGTTTATTCAATAAATAAACACATAAATACATTCACATTACAACATCTTGCAGAACAGAAGCAGCACCATGCAAACATTTACTAACTTTTTTTTTTAACAAAAGATTTACTGATAACTTTTTAATACAAAGTTTCAAAATCCAGATATTTTTTTGCCTTTTCTCAGTCACAGAAAGCAACACAGACAACAATGTAATAAGCTAATAACACTAATACTAATGTGAAATATCCAGATGGCTCTTCTCAAAGATGTTTTATAAAGCCTTCACTCAAGCCAGATTTTGTTGCAGCGCATTAAACACAGAACTGATTTTGGACATGTGGTCAATATCAACAACATGCTGCATAGGCTCACATTTAATACGTACAGCATGGTGTAATATGTAGTTAAAAAGCTGACCTGTTCAGTTTGTTGTTGTCTTTTCTAATTGCACCCAAGACAGTTTGTGATTAAGGGTAATTTGATGTCCAATAAGAGATGACTAACAGAGGTGTTAAAAGAAACAAACATTTACTGTGTGGGTCTCCATTGTGCTGCCAAAGCAGGTCTGAACTGCTGGGGCACGGACACAGAACCTTCGGGGGGGTTTCTTACTGGTTAAATCGTTTGACGGTCTATCGCACAGCTCCAGTCTGTTCACGATATATATCCTGTCTTTTGCCTAATGACAGCTAGGGTCGGATCCAGGCCTTCCCGAAATGCTGAATTATCTGAATGGATGGTTGGAAGAACAGATGGATGCATGGTTGGATCATTTACTTCCTTTAGTCTATGGAATAAGCCTTCCATGAATCAAGCTGGTTTCATCTAGTCATTTCCCATTTCCTACTCTTATCTCTGCTCCACCTTCTTGCCCGACCATCTCACTATCACTCCTTCATTTCAAGAGAGACTCTTGTCAGTCCCAGCAGTTTGTGGATGGGGACTGCAAAGGTTTTGTGCAATTATCCTGCTGAGTGTGACCAAGTGTGCTTGGTCCCCAACAATTCTTAGGTGGTCATTTTATTAACAAGCAGCATGCAAAAAAATGAACAGAATTAAAATCTGGTAATCATGACTGTTAATCAGATGAATTCAGTGTCAATAAATCCTTATATATAATCCCACTGTTATTAAGAGTCATCCAGAAAGGTTGAGATTATGGCAAGTTTAAGCTGATGTATCATCCAGTTTGACTTGAGTTCTCTGTGAATCTGTACAAACAGATCATCTTGCAATCTGTTTGTACTGAGTCACCCTCAGCAAATGTGACAGTGCTTTTTCAGATCACGTAAGAGGCATTAAGTGTGAGAACCACAGGATTATTAAACTCAAGGTAAGCTATAATACAGCATCAATTATATCGGTGGAACATGAACAGATTCATGACACAAAAAGATTTCATTGAGCAAAACACATTCATTTATGGAATTCTTTAAGCCATCATATCTTGCTGATTGGGATGTCTGGGTTTGAGACATGCTTCATGACGTTGCTTTCACTTACCACCTCTGTGTTTGCACTGTGAACATCTGAGGCAATCTGCCTGCGAGAGGACAGCCGAGTCATTTCTACAAGGCGAGTGTTGTTTTCTAATTCAGTCCGTGCGTTTGAACTTTGACGGCATCTCCTCATACCCTTGTGAAAATGAATGGTAAACAGACCGTAGGTGATGGGATCTAGACAGGCATTGAAAAGGCCAAAAATAAACAGCATATGAGTCAGTGAATGCGAAACTGTCTTTTCCATTTTTTCAGGAAACAACCAATACCACAATCCAAGCAGATAGTACGGGGTCCAGCAGATGATGAATGAAGTCACAATGACAATACTCATTTTAAGAGTTCTCATCCGAGCTTTAGGGATATTATTGTGGGATCGGCGTAGATGAACATCTCTTGACAGGACTGGAAGAAAAGAAAGCACCATGTCCGTTACTCCAATCTCCCTGAAAATATACAGTCATGTGAAGAAGAACCTGTTCACAGCACTCTTTGCACCCTTACTGCAATCCATAGGAATACTGCAATCCACTTGATTAACTCATCATCAGCAAGTGTAGGCATCTCTGTAAAAGCCAAAAAATTGGTAGAAGTTTTGGTTTGGAGCATTTAGGTTTCTGTTCACACAATGCCAAGTCTGCCCAGCGGCAGACAGCTCATCAAAGTCACCGCAAGGTCAAACTGTACAACAGCTCAAGAGTGACATCTAAAGACTCTACAGGTCTCAGTTAGCATGTTACGTTACGATGACTATGATCCCTTTCCGAAGGACTGCCAAGAGAAAGCCTCCGCTCACTGAGAAAAACATGGCAGCACAGCTTAAGTTTGCAACGTGAACAAACCACAAGTCTTGCTGCCAAAAATGGAAATGTTTGGCCATGATTCACAGTGCCACATTTGGAGAAAACAAAACACAACATATCAGCACAAACACCTCATACCAGCCGTTAGTGGTGGTGGACAGGGGATGATTTGGGCTGGTTTTGCTGGCACAGCACATGTGGAGCCTTGCAAACACTGAGTCAACCATTCAACAGGACGTTAGAACTCAATTGCTAATATTGTCATAAAAAATTTGTTGGCACGCAAAATTACTGTCGAATTTATGAAACAGGCATGTTTTGCTCTCACCACTGTGCGTATGGACTGATTCTTATATTGTGCTTTTCTACTCTCCCGGAGTACTCAAAGCGCTCTATACAACATGCCTCATTCACCCAATCACACCCACCATACAAGCACTTTAGTGCTAACTATCATTCATACACATTCACACTCCGATGGATGCATCGGAGAGCAACTTGGGGTTAGTATGTTGCCCAAGGATATTTGGCATGCAGACTAGGGGAACCAGGGATCGAACCACTAACCTTCCAATCAGTAGCTGACCTGCTCTACCCCTGTATGTTAGAAGATCAGAATCATTCAGAACCAGCAACTCTGCGTAATCGCCATACAACTTGCATGCTATCTGCATACTGCCCAGTACCTATTTCTCTATATAATGAAATATTTTACCCTCGAGGAGAAGCAGAGAAAGTGGTCACAATGTTGTAAGAGAGAAGCCTGCACCTCTAAGGCAAGAAAGAAGTAGAAAGTCTGACTGTAGAAAATTGAATAATAGAGTCTGAGGTCCAAGGAGGAAGTCAGAAGAAGCATAGCTTTGTGTTTCCATGGAGTGACGAAAATATAAATAAATAAAAAGCAAGACCGAAACTGAAATAGCAGGTGTGCTCAATATAATTTCCTCTGAGACATTCACTGTGCCTCAAGTAAAAAATAACATTTGGAATTAAAGTTGTTATGAAAAATACTAACAGAGTACAAGAAAAAGAAGAAAACCGGTGGAGGACAAGGACCAGTAAGCCTAATTGGTCAGCCCCACGTGAGAAACTGCAATGAATAAAAAAATCCTCAGTCTCACGAATCAATTTTCGGTAACTAGAAATTATACTGTAAGTGACGACATACGATAATGATAGAAGCTATTTTAAATGACTAATAAGGACATTTAACATAAGGTGAGATAGATCATGGAAAACGTTTGAACTCACAGATGGCTGCAGTGATGATGCTGCACAGGTCTGTTGTGGTGATGACAGATCTCCAACCTCACCTATGGTCATGAGCTTTGGGTACTGACCGAAAGAATGAGATCGCAGATACAAGTGGTGGAAATAAGCTGTTTTCAAAGGGTGGCTGTGCTTTCCCTTAGCGATAGTATCTTCTTTTCTTTTTACCTTTTTTGTAATTCTGAGCATTTTGTGGCTCAAGGTGGTTTTGAAAACTGTAAATAATGACCAAAAAGCATAATAATAATAATTGTAATTATTATTGTTGTTATGCTTTTTGGTCATATTAATAGGCCTATTTAACCATGCTGTCATTTCCTCCACAATAATGTGAGAGAAAATCATACAGAAAAGTTATTATTTCAGGCTACTGCTGCTAAAGATGATCCTAAAAACTGTTGAATGATGGGGTCTACTTTCTTTGTTGTGTGACTGTTTTTGAAAAAAATAAAAATCAACACTCACGGTTATTCCGAGCCATGCGGCTGGATATCTCAACGAGGATTCGCGTGTAGCAGAAAATCATGATGGCCAAAGGCAGAAGGAAGAGGCACACAAACGTGAACATGTTGTAAAGGGTCTCCTGCCAGCGCTGGACAAAACTGCCATGGGTGGTGCACTGGGTGAACTTCTCTGGCACCGTGATGGTCACATTGTGAAATATAAACATCTGGATAAAAAAAGACAAGAAAAGTTCTGCTGAGCGATCGCACCGCATCCTCATGCTCTAACCTAACACTTAACCCTTTTTTGGAGGTGTAGTCAAGCATGATGTAAAATGTATCATGATGGACACAAGACAAGGGTCCTCCAATTAGAATATGAAAATTTAGTGATCAGTTAATCTAATAGGACAGTAAAACTGAACACGGTGATATTTTGCAATATGTTTGCGTGCTCTCTAGAATAACACTTAAAAGCGTTCTGATCAAATGCTTGGGTGTGAAAATGCTTAGTTATGGCCTCGTCTTTCATCCTGGGATTAACACTTTGCTGAGGTTCGCAAAGGATATTGGTCGTCCTTTAAAACCCTTCAACTGTTTGGAAATGTTTTAGAAATTCAAATCTCTGCATGGAGGAGAGCTGGGCATTTGTTTGTTTTTTCAACGTCCTGCAGTTATTACAGTCCCTACCACAGTTAATGTAAAAACATCTGAGGGATGATTGTGAATAAGCACAACTTCTTTTTTGTCTGTCTCAATGTCTTTAGAGATCCTCTGGTCGGTAGTGAAGCCACGGTCAGCAGGTGAAACGTTCATTCTCACACATTTTATGGCAGTTGGACATTACCAGTAATTGTTGTCTGAAAATCTGTGAATAAGAGCAACAATTGTGAGTACCTGAATAGTATAGTGGTTTATTACTTTCACCCTAACAAGCAAAGAATATCCCGGTCAGTCCCGGGAGAAGCCACAAATCTCTTTGGGCATGTGGTGTCAAAAGCTGGCAAATCAAGCATGTGCAGCTCCCTTTTGTGGTGACCCCTTATTAATAAGGGAGAAACTGAAAGTAGCTTAAGGGATTTCCAGAATGGTTAAAAAGATCTTAGCCATAATACCAGGAAGAGAGTAAAAAAATAGGGATTGTCCAATAATTTTAGGGTTAAGGCTGCACATCCAGCCCTTTTTGTTTACATGTCAAAGTAGCAAGGAAGAGAATCCCAGTTGCTACTGATAGACAGGTCATTACTTTTAATGCATTATTATATTAACTCATAATTCCCAATATAATTGCAGTCCATTTAATACTTCCATACAAAGAGAAATGATGGTTGCTTTCAAAATAGAACTGTTTAAAAAACTGTTAACTTAGCAGTGCATACCAAGATATTATTTCTGTTTAAGATACGGCACTGTGTTCATTACACGACAGTCTTTGGTGTCTTGCTGGAATATACCTGGTGAAAGTAAAGCACCAAGTAATCGAACATGCTGCTTTTGCTGCTGGGCTGCAGTGCAATTACTTCAGGGCTGCTGTGGCTCAGGTGGTAGAGGGTTATCCACTAATGACAGAAGTCAGTGAGATTTTGATGTCCCCAAACCAACCTTTTAGAAAAAACACGTTGCTGGAAAACACAATCAAAATTAGGACTTGTTTTCTGAAGAACAGAAAGATTTTTCAGTTTCACACTGCAAAAACTCAAAATCTTACCAAGTATATTTGTCTTATTTCTAGTCAAAATAATCTCATTAAACTTAAAATAAGACACAATCAGCTAAGAGTAACATCTCAGTGAGATATAGGAACTTGTTTTTAGACAGTGAATCTTGAAACTAGAGAATTTTCACTTGTTTTAAGTGAAAAATCTGCCAGTGGAGCAAGATATTTTTTCTTAAAATAAGAAAAGATTAAGAAAATTATCTTGCTCCACTGGCAGATTTTTTTCAGAAGTTTAATGAGATTATTTTGACTAGAAATAAGACAAATATACTTGGTAAGATTTTGAGTTTTTGCAGTGCAGGATTTAATATTTGTTGTTGTCATATGTCAACGTAAAAAGAAATATTTGCATTGTTTGGAAAGCTTAGTTCCAAATCTGAACCTTTTGTTTTTTTGTTGGGTTTTTTTTTTACATAAAAAAATGAAAAAACAATTGTATGTTTCACAATCTGAATGCTTCTAATTTTCAAATGTTTTATTATGTGTTTATGAAGATACATAAATAGACAGTCACAGGGAAGATGTACATTGTACGGGGCTCAAAACAGCAGCAGAATAGCTCCTGGCAATTTTGCTAAAACACAAACTGCAGTTTGTTGGCGGCTCTCACATAAATGAGAAAGGTGTCGTAAATGGGTAAACGCATGCATTTTCTTCCCAGGTATGAATAGACATTTGTAAGCAAGACACTGCCGTTATTAAAAATCGTATATACGACTTTTCACAATTTTCAAAGAAATAGAGAAAAAGAACAAATAATGAGCAGTCTTCAAACACTTCCAGTTTGGCTCTCAAAAGCATTACTACGTGGAAGAACCACCCCGCTCCTCACCCAACATTTATACTGGCAACAGAGCTCCTGACATTTTGACAGAGCAAACGTGGAGCACGGTATTCATTTTTCAGAGAGATTTCTCTCATAATATAACAGTACGAGGTTGAAAGGTGACATCATTGGTATTGATGTTTTAAATTGACGTAGACATCGCTTCAACAAATTGGTAAGGGGAGAAATAAAATGCCATTGGCAGAATTTCAGTGAAGCATCAATAAAAACGCTTAACCAGCAGTCTCTCTGGTTTTCAAGCTTAAATTGCTGAACGAAGTGCATATAAACCTGATCAGTAATACAGTGTGTACATATAACAAACCATCCTTTTGTATCACCGCCTAACAGTAGGGTATATGTACAGTGTATTAGTTTATGTGCTGACTTTCAGTATGAAGCATTGGGAGATTTGTTACTGTGGCCTTACATAGCAGAGAACGTATAATTTTATCACATCTGGTAACTAAAGATCACACTGGTCTTTTGATATGAAGCTGGCAAAAAAAAAAAAGTGAAGATATGCAATGCTGGAATAAAAAGCTACGCCTATAAATTCTAGCATTATTCATGCATCCATAAAGTGTTCTGGGTTTCATTTATTTCTGATTGTTTTCTGATGAAATCGTGGGAATCGAGCGTGCGCGATTGCATTAACATGCAAAATAGTTTGCACAAGTCTGTTCTCTTTTGATCTGTGACGAGTTCAAACTAATCAAGAGGGTTTTTTTCTTCTTTTTTCATTTGCTTTTTTTTGGTTTTCAGCAGAAGAGGTTTTTAGAGGTCGTGAACTTTGGTTACTCAGTGCTGTGCATTATGCATACGGAGGACAAATTTCAGGAAAAACCTTGACATATTTATTTGATGAAAAACACTTGCAACATAAATGTCTACGTGTGTAACATACACTCACCAGCCACTTTGTTAAGGTATACCTTATTAGTACTGGGACTGGACTGCACTTTTGCCCTCTGAACTGCCTTAATTCATAATTAAACAAGATGCTGGAAACATTCCTCAGAGATTCTGGTCCATACTGACATGATAGTAGACGCAGTTACTGCAGCTATGTCGGATATAAATCTCCCATTTCACCACATGCCAAAGGCGCTCTATTGGATTGAGGTCTGGTGACTGTGGCCATTTGAAAACAGTGAACTCATTTTCATGTTCAAGAAAGCAATTTGAAATGATTTGATCTTCGTGACGTTGCATGTTATCCTCCTGGAAATAGCCATTGGATGATGGGTACACTGTGATCATAAAGGGAAGGACATGGTCAGCAACGATACTTAAGCAGGGCTGAAAGTGTCCCAATAAGAAGAAAATATCCCCCACACTATTACACCACCACCAGGAGTGTAAGCTATTGATACAGTACAAGGCTAAATGAATCCGCGCTTTCATGCTGTTTACACGTGTTGGAGTGGAAATTGAGACTCATCAGACCAGGCAGAGTTTTTAGAATCTGGTCCATCTAACTATCGAATCGTCAAAATGTGTCCTGCCCACATGTGTAGGTCTCTAATTGGAGCACAACATTTGTAAAACCTGAGCACAACAGCTTTACATTGAACAGCATATATGGACAAATTAGCATTTTATGGCTGAAAAAGTCTGCCTAAGAAAGAGAGAGAGAATGAGGATGTGTGGTAGCGCAGCGAGGACAAGACAACAGAATATATAGGAATATGCAGAAGAGTGCAGAGGATTGATGCAACATTCCTGGTGGATCTTCCTGTTACAATGCAAGAGAGAGCATTAGAGGGGAGGTTAATAAGAATCTGTGGCCCAAAGGAGCCACAAGGTAGCCAGTGATTCACAGCACAGTACCGCTGTCCTTAGAAGACCCACGTTTAGCTCTTGCGGTATCTGATCTTTTGCACTGCTGGTCTATATGTTTTGTTCTGAGCAGTATTAAATGGGGTTTTTTTTGCTATTGTAACTGTAGTTTCCAGCACTATGTGATCCTTGAAGGACACATTTTCCCCTCAGAACTTAAAGTGGTCTTTTTTCTTTTTGAAGTAAAATGTAAAATGTTTTCCTTTTGAAATGGACATCTGAAGAGCGTTCAGTTGGATACAAAAAAGCATTGAGATGCTCAGAAGAAATTATTCTGGTATAATAGGCATTCAGGATTGTCTCTCATTCTGACAAAATATCTTTATTTTTATTTTACCACCTGAGTTTAAACAGTGCCAGAGGAATTTGTGATTTTGGTGGAAAAGATGTATTCTTTGACACAAAAGTCTTCTGCGTCGTCACCTGTAGCATTTTATTTGTTTTATATGAGCTGTTTTAAGAAATGTATAGTCAAAGCTCATCAAAAATAGTGTAAGCTAGTATCTGTCAAAATAAATAAACCATCGACCTTTAAGTGATGCTGTAAACTGTTTTCACGTCTTTTCACTCACTATGTGTTTATATACCACTCTGCATTTAATCATTAGTTATTATCAGTCTGTGGCTCTCTTCCACAGTGTGTCTCTTGCCCTCCCCTCGTCCATGGTAGACGGCTGTCCCTCCACAAGTCTGGTTCTGCCAGAGGTTTCTTCCTGTTAAAAGGGAGTTTTTCCTTCCCACTGTTGTCAAGTGCTTGCTCACAGGAGATGGTCTGGTTGTTGGGGTTTTCTCTGTATTATTTTGGGGTATTTACCTTATAACATAAAGTGCCATGATGTGACTGTTGTTTTAATTTGGTACTATATATGAAAAATGTTTAATTTAATTTAAGTTAAAGTGGCCTAGTAAGGCATGACTTTTAACCCGGAGAAATCTTTGACCACCATAAAGTAGACATGGATGGGGAAAGTAGCCATAGGGGGAGGGGAGTATTTTGTAAAAGGCTGCAAATATGATGCTCTAGATTAATGGTGACAGCTTCAAGTGGCCATTCAATTAACTGCAGTTTTTTGGCATTTTCACACTTACTTAATTTTTAAACCCTGTAGGTGACAGTTTGCCACCTGATGGAGCAGGTTCACAGTCATGTAATGCTGAGACTGTCAGACAGAAACCTGAGCTGACAGTGGAGCTGCTGCTGAACTGACTCTGAAGTCATACTCACCCAACTTATTTACATGGGGTTTCATATCTGTGCATAATAGCTCACTTTTAATTTAATTTAACTTTTTCAATTAAGATTAATAGATTATTTTAAAAAAAATAAATAAATAAAAGAAGCAACACAAGAAAGGAAAAAAAAATATGACAAGCAGAGAAGCACAGAAACAACATTAAACAGTCACTTCTCTTTTTTATGAGGGGGACTTGCTGGGATGTCCCTTTAAATTCTTTTATGTTGTATTGCTTTTCTTTGTTCAAGTAAATCGGGACACACATGCTGATTTGATTCCCAAACTCGTGAAATATTCCTGAAAGACATATATGAAATGTCTCCAGGGCACAGTAATGATTAAAGCTTAAAATGTGAGCTGATAACACTGTAATAAACTTAGTATTTTACATATACAACTTGGAAATAATTTTCCTGGAGTAGATCATGTGTTACAGTGTGTCAAACTCCCCACCTAAAGATGTCTTTCTTATGCATATCCCTGCTTTATAAAATTATACTTGTGTATAACATTTAAGATAATAACCCAAAGTATGTGAAAATCAGCCCCATCAGACATTATTGCCAGTAGCCAATGATCACAGTGGTAGATGAAAATTGGAAAACCTCAGTCAATCCATTCACCCAACTATTTATGTAACCACTTATTCAGCAGTTGTGGGTGGCTGTAGTCTGTCCCAGCTGAGATGGGGCAAAAAGCATGGTACACCCCAGACAGGCTGTCAGCAAACAATCCTGTGTGGCCAGTGAATTTCTTAATCTGGCTTCTGGTCCTATAGCCATAGACTGTATAAAAGAAGGATGTAGCCACCATCTGACTTGGTCATTTGGTCAGTAGGATCCCAATCTTAAGCTTCAAACTGAGTGTTTTCAGTATCACCATCTTGGTGTTTTGATATCAGATGTGAAGAGTGAGAATCCTCTTTCCTGACACTTAGAATCTCGATAATTTACAAATGTACAAAAATGACTTTATTCTTTATTCAGTATGACCTGCGGC
>VOQK01009230.1:4792-15028 GCA_015052645.1 Benitochromis conjunctus | reverse complement strand
ACAATTAGTCACTCGACTCCAGCTGAATCTTTAAGCAGTCCAACCAAATGCCCAAGTTAGTGTTACTGCTGCTTTAGGCATCTCCTGAGCTCTTATCTGAAAATGCATCAGAATAAAGAAACTGCTATGGTTGGCCTTAATGACAAAATGACAGCACAAACAGACAAATACCTTATGACTCTAATGATATATGTTTAAACGTTCAGATGATGTGAACGCGCTGGAGTTTGTGTGTTAGTTTTAGGAATTTCTTTAATGATACGGGAATGATGTTGGAGGAAAAATATTTTATAGAGGGTACAGACATGTCATTTAGTTGCTCGCAAAATTAGTTTATTAAATTAAAGTGATTCAAAACTTTGACCTCAGTGTTTACGTTCCAGTTTTAAACCTGTAATTGTGATTGCTATTTTAGGGTGTAATAAATGTATATTAATGCTTGCGCTGAATATAAAAAAGTCTGTCACGTGCAGCCTCTCGGTTGTTGACTGTCTATTTCCAGCTCTGTGTAGACAAATATACACAGTGGAAACCATGATGGCAGGGATGTATATATACAGCAGTGGAGGACGGCCATATTCCTTCTGGTCATCAGGGTGACCACAGGTGGTTTCCATGTAAAATACCACTGTCTGATCAGTGAATATACACCCCTGAGGGTTTTTCTCAATTGACTTTATTGCTCTTGCTGTCTACAATCTGTCTAAAAATGGTTGCCTGCAAAAAAGTGCAGTGCTTGTTCTTTTCCAGTTTGAATCCCTTTATTTAAACAATTTTTTAAATCTTAGTAGCTAAGTTGTCCATGACTTT
This sequence comes from Benitochromis conjunctus, assembly GCA_015052645.1. NCBI lineage: Eukaryota > Metazoa > Chordata > Actinopteri > Cichliformes > Cichlidae > Benitochromis > Benitochromis conjunctus. Next base: position 14,218 of record VOQK01009230.1, on the reverse strand, counting down.
GATTCTGGTAGTCTGGCTCTATGATCAGAACAATCATCAGGTTGGAAGCAGAAATGTAAAAAATGAATGTGATTCTTAAGAGTGCATTGAGATGTGGTTCTGCAAAAATTAAAAAAAAAGTCAGAGTCTGTTGCTATAATGCAGAGTAGCCCATGCAGCTTATGTGCACCACCTCACCTTGCAGGTTACGGGCAAAGTGTGGTTCTGTAAGGTCTCCCTGGCAAACTCTACATTTCTGCTCCTTGTCCACTCTGAACTTTGTTTTTGAGGCCTGCATCTGCAGACGAGAGAGTAAAAGTGCAACAGGGCTTATAAAGAAAAAGGAGAAATTCAGTGTTCACTGCAGTAAAAATGTGAACTATATGATTAAACTCACCCAAGTGACCTTGTGCCTCAAGAGCTCGGCCCGGGCCAAGGCCTGTTGCAGTCTCACCATCTGCCTCTGGTGGAAGGTTTCTCTGAGGGATACGACTAAAAACTTAGAGACCAGTTGAATAGACCAGGACTCAGGAAGGAGCTGGAGTACCTTCTCCAGCGCAAAAAAGTGAGCCTGGCTGTTAAGTAGATCCACAGCTGCACCTGTGAGATCCTTGGAGCTCAGGTAGATTTGGAGAAGAGTGAGCAGGAGGACCTGCCTGAATTGTGAGTCCTGGTCCTGGGCAGCCCTGCAGCAGTAGGCCTCTGCAGCCTGGAGGTCTTTCTCCTCATGTACAAGCATCTGCAGTGCTTGGTAGTGTTCACCAGACCTACCAAGGAGAATGGCTTTCTCTGGGTGTAGGGCTGTTGACTTTACTCTGTCTGCAATGAGTTAAAAATCATGATGTTTACTTTAATTTGCTGCTAATTCCACAATTATTTATTTTAATACGCACAGAAATTCACATACCATACACTGTGGAGATGTTATAGAATTTGGACTCCCATAGAAGCTGCTGCAGCTTCCCTCTGGTCACCCTCACTCTTTCATTTTCCTTTTGCAGCAGCTGAGTAACATATGCCAGGGCCAGACGGTTGTGATGGCTCTCTTCCTAGGGGCAGATTACATCAATCATGTCTGTGCATTTAATTTAGGTTATTAGATTAAGGAGCTGTTGGTGTACCCACCTCGCTATTTAAATCATGGATTAAGTACTCAAGATAGAAAATCAATGCCAGTGGAAACATCTCCAAGAACATGAGGGCATCTTGTGTTTCAAATTGACCATCTGGTGGGCGCTTGATGAAAATCTGCACACCTGTCTTTATCAAATAAAGTAAAATGTATTTAATCCCCACAAATTGGTTTATAAGGCAATTTCTACAAAAAAGGTGGTGTCATTTAGAGCTGTTGATGTACACAGTTGGAGATACATTTATATTCCAATAATCATTTAAAGCAAGAACTTAAACATAAAAAAACCTCTGGCTCTGCCACTGACTTTATGTTTGACAAATTGATATGAGCACACAGTGACACTTAGTATTTCAATCACTTCCACCACACTCCCGTCAACTTCAGTTTCATTAAAACAAGATGATGACAGCCAAATTCTCAGCTCAAGGCTTCAAAACAGGAATACATAAATCACTGGGTGATATCCATATATATATATATATATATATAGTATATGGTTTATGTAGACCAGAGACAGATTAACGGAAAAAAACACCTCAGTGTATCATAGTAAGGCACGGGAGTTGAACCATGAATCACCTTAGCAGCTTTAATGCACTTTAGCATTTATTATACACGTTTCTTAGACTCTGCTGGAGGGATGGAATATGATCCTTTCTAATGATAACCCCTCTTCTGGTGTTTTGATGATAGTGGTTCAATGCACTACCAGATACGTCTGACCAAAATGTCCCATAGGTGTTCACCTGGGCCAAGATCTCTTGACCTTAAAGGTCACTGCATGTGATTCAAACAGTTTCATATGTATTTAACCATTCAGTGACTCTATTGCAGATGAGGGTATCAACATCCTGGAAGAAGCCATTCCACCGATCAGAATGGTTTCCTCACAGGACAAAGCAATTCAGAATTTCCTTTAATTTGTCACTTTTCTGTATCTGCAATACATAGTTATATTGTACAACTCTGCCCTCTGCAGTTTAGTAGTGAGTGTGAAAAATGAAAAAGGCACCTCTTGGTTTCTTTGTAAAGTCCAATCTGCAAATGCCCACACGGTGTCTTTGTCCCTGAGCTGACTGAGAGTCGCCACTATGTGTCCATAAACATCTGAGCAGGAAGAATCTTTACAGAAGCCATCTGTAATCTTCACCCAGGTCTGGAAGAATACAACCCGTTAAAATACGCTGCTTTCATACATCAAGTTTTTGAGATCATGTGTGATGTTTTGTTGGATGGGGGGGGGGGGGAGGGGTTACCTTTACTGCATCAGTGTGCATCCCGTGGGCTTCGTAGAGGGAACCTAAGGCAAAAAATCTGGAAAAAAAGAGAAGTCAAAATGATTCTCAAAAAGTAAATTAGCTGAAACTGTCCTTTTAAAACCAAAAGCATGGTTGTGTCCTTAGCAAAATATTCAGATTTATAGTTGTGATTGCAGATCATTTGCATAACTAATTCATTGTCACCTGTGGTGTTGCTCCAGAACAGGAACACAGAAGTCCAGACTGCACTTATTGGGAAAAGCAACAAGCTGTTGGAGTTTTTCACCATCGTCCATTTCTACATACAGCCTCAGGAGGGTGCTGTCCACTTCCTTACTGCACTTCAGGCCTTGCTCTGTCCCCCTTACTGCTCTGAGAAAATCTCCCAGGAAGGCCAGGTAATGATGAAATTTGTTTCTGTCCTCCTTCTTGAGCACCTGGAGATCTCTGCCCTTGTTTATTTGATCAAGATGAGATTGAAAGTCGTCGCTGAGACACATATCCGGGTACAGGCGGATGATTTCTCTCGGGTCCAGCTCACCTTTACTGTTCAAGTGGGTAATAAGTATACATTTCTTTTTAAAGTTTCATATGGAAGAAGCAGAAAGTACACATCTTTAAAGCAGTGTCCTGAGATTTCTTTAGCATGTATTTTGGAGTGTTGTGTTAGGGGAGGGGGAGTTTTCTCTCACATGAATAGATCTTTGGCTTGGGAAAAACCCTCCTGGTAAAAATGAGCAAATCCAGCCAGGCAAGTGATGGCCTTCTGTAGCTCCTGCGAGGGGAAAATAGTCTTATTTTTAAACCAGGCACATATTGTATGAGCATATTTAACGCACCAATATGTGAACTGAAATAACTGAGGCAGAAGACACTGTGACTCTCTTGAGGCTAAAATGTTACACTTCAAGAAAAACAAGTAGCAGAAAAATTGGAAATGTCTATGATTCATCATTGTGTTAATTCTAGCCTCTTCGTCTTTAACATGTAAGCTGAGATGTGGCACAGATTACGCTAAAAGTCAAACACCATCTGCTGTCCTCAGTTGCATTCATCGATATCGAATACACCTGCGTGTACTCACCGTAAGGTAACAAGTCTATGCTTTGACAGTCTGATCAATGGTAAATTCAAACCATATTATGCACTGACAGTTGGGTTTGTAATGCATGAATCTGAAAATCAATATGAATCTACAAAGCAGCAGGAGCTATAGCAGCGCTGGGTTTCTCCTAACAAAAGCAGGCAGCAAAACGAAAAGATTTGGAGGCTACCTGATAACGGCAAAGCTATACTTTTAAATTAGTATGATGTTTGCATCCTTCAGTGTGCCTATAAATTCTGTTTCACCTTGTATGAGTCAAGTGGATGACGGCTTTGAGCTCCTTCCAGCAGCAATAAGGCCTCCTCGACCCTTTGGTGTCTTACAAGTGCCTGGATCTGCTCTTCGAATGGCACCAGGCTCAGGCTGAAAATGTCTCTCTCTGTGAACACTAACACACCATCTGAGGGGAGAGTTGCTTTTGGTTTTTAGAAACTCTCAGAAGGTGCAAGAATGACTGATTGAATTAGAGCAAACTGAGACAAACATGACTACGTCTTTTAAAAACAATAACAGGCTCTCTGTGATTAATCTGCCCTGGATCAGATGAGAAACTGATGTCGCCTGATTTACCTGAAGTGGAAAGCAGACCCCTGGCTCCAGTGAGACTCACAGTCTGTTTGCGTTGCTGATCCAACATGCTGTAAACAGACAACAGTTCGGGCTGCAGGCTTAGGACGTAAGGGAAACATACCCCGGCTGCCAGCGCCTCCTGAGGCCACTGTAGGGGAGGGCGCTGGCATATCCCCGTTTTCATCACAAACATGCCTGAGGGATGAGAATGGAGAAGTGATATCTTGGCAAAATAAATATCCTCTGGCTAGATGGATTAATGACTTATGAGTGATATGAAATGAGTCACTTTAGAAGCTAAGAATAATGACACATGAATGTAAAGCCTGTTGAATATTTTGGCAGCTCTTACCCAAAAATTCAGGCCCATTCAGGAGGAATTCTCCTTCTCCCAGTGAGGTAACGATAACATGCTGCCTGCTGTGACTATGAGGAAAGAGCTCCTCACAGCTCCCAGTCTGAATATCACAGAGGAGGTATCTGTCACTGGTGGCAAGACACAGAGTTGCACCATCCACTGCCAAGGCCACAGGGTCTTGGAGCAAAGAGACTTCCTTTACAACCTCCCACCTGTCCACTCCCACTACATGGATCCGGAACACTTTCCTGCGGCTGGAAGACGTCACCATCTGCACACACGTCCCCTGCGATGCGAGCAATGAGTCGCACACCTCAAACAAAGACACGTGCTGAATCTTCTTCAGAGCGGGAACGGGCTCTAAGGAAAACATGTTGAGGGCAGTAACGCTTCGGTCCCAGTGGACCAGCAGATGGTTGAAAAGTGGGACTGCCCTCAGTTGATTTACAGAGTTGCTTGAGCCTAGTTTTCTTGCCCTACCTTCTCTGATTTTGGTCAGGCCAGTGCTCTTGTTTCCATTTGTGCTGCTTGTCAGAATGAGGTGTTGGACTGTTGCATCTTTGGTCCCTATGTAAACATTTTGGTCATAGCACTCAAGGCACTGAATGCAGGATTTGTCCTCTTTCGAGACTGCTCGTTTTTCATATATGTGAGCTTTTCTGAAGGCACTAAAAGCCATTGCAAAAATTACTTGATGTTGAAAAATGGGATCCAGTTCAAGCAGAGGAAAAAGGAGTTCTTTCAAATGTCACTGATATATGCTTAAATCAAAGCTAAAAACAGTAAGATGTTCCTACCTCTCTGTTGTCCAACCTTCCTGTAATTCCTTTACAAGTTTATGAAGTGTAAAAAAGTTACAACTTCCCCCTTGTGACTGTATCCTGACAGGAAATCTATGTCAGCATTTTGTGCCGCTCATCCTGCCATGTGAGGACACTTACACAACTCATCCAATAGCCTCACCAAGAAAACCAACTTTTACAAGTTCTTGGTGAAGAAGACGGATATTTTTGAGGTGGCCACAGTTACGGCTACTTGAGTTCTTGGTATGCACGCAGGGGCTAAAGCGGTCACTTTGGTCAGTGGATAATGGACAAACAGAAGCGATCTGCTGATCAAGCCGTATGTGGTTTCTTTGAGTTTGTTTACAACGTCCGTGAGATGGGTGTGATGAGGTCAAGAGGCAACAGAAACACAGCAAGGGGGACTGTTTTATAGCAATAATTGCCTCAAGGATGACTGAGAGAAGACACTGTGGCCATAAAAACAGAAAAAAAAAACTACCACCACAGCTATATCTGTTACAGTGAACTTTGTGCCCTCTGTCCTCACTATGGAATTTGAGTTAAATATACAAAAGGCCCGGAGCAGACTAAGGTATGATGAGATGAACAAAAGCAGTATGAAAAAAATCTTTATAGCAAGACATATTTCACCTGAGGCAAATCCAAAAATCATGCATCATTTATTGTTTCTTTAGTGTGGATACATTTTTATCTAGGCACAACAAATGTACAATAAACTGCATCAGACAGCTAATGACTGTTTTTGCCATACAAAAAAACACACATGCCAGACTAACTTTAAAATCTGTGTGTGGGTGTGTGTGAGCGACATACAGGACATAATGTCTTCTTTTAAAAAAAAAAACACACCAAAATAATGACACTTGAAGGCTTTCTATGTGCAAGGCATACTTGTGGGAGATTTTCATAGATCCACAGTATTTCAATCAGAAAACAGGCGTTGTTGTCATTTGGGTAGAGCTGTGATCCTGCCATGTAAAGGTCATTTGTCCCTCCCGCAGTCGGTGCACAAAATGTTGTCACGCTGGGTGAGGAAGCCACGTCCCACCAGTGACACAGAGCACTGCATGCAGGTGAAACACTCACTGTGCCACTGGCGTTCCTCAAAGGAGATGTACTTGGCTCCTGCCAGACCTGCACGCATCAGACAGCCATGCATTTATGTCAATGTAAAATCATTACCTTGTGTTGCTCACACTCCCTAGACAACACAAACTTAGAGACTTAAATATGAGGAGCAGAGCACTCGCTTGGTATTAGATTAAATGAAAACTCACTAGTAATTGGCTTGGTGCAGCCCACACACTTCTTTGCGTATAGGTTGCTGAAGCACTCCAGACAGTAGGGGTAATTTTCCCTGGTGGTGAAGCGCTGGCCTGACAACTGCTTTCTGCATCCAATGCAAAGAAAACACTCGCGGTGCCAGGGCTTCTCTTGGTAGGTCACCCCACCTGTTGTGATGGCCTAGAAGAAGCACAAGCAAGAGAAATAGAGCTCTCAACAAAAAGAGAGATACAGTGCTGTTCCCGTTTCTTCCCTTTACTCTCCTCCCTGCAGTGTGAGTAACACAAAAATGCCAGAGTCAGGGGGATTTACTGTAGCACTCAATATATGTAATCCACTCAGCTGTAACCCTACCTTCTTACAAGCGCAGCACTGGTATGCAAACTGCTTCTCGAAGCAGGCCACACAGAAGTAACCGGTGTCTTTAGGGATGAAGGACTTGGTTCCTATTGGCTGCTGGCAGCGGTGGCACAGGAAGCAGGTCTCATGCCAGCTGTTCCCCTTGTATTCCATTTTGCGGGAACCTGGCACACGGGACGAGAGCAGCTTAGTCAGCATATGGTCCCTCTATGACAGAAACACACCACGGCCCAAAGCCGGCCTGCTTTGTCTGCAGGGAGGGGATGATGCAACTGAAATAATCTTGGAAAGAATTTTAGGCAAATGAAGATAATCTAGTCTTTTCAACTCTTTTTTCCAATAAGAAATAAATGTGTGTAATAAAAACCATTAGTATTTGTTACATTTACATTTTCCCAGCATATCTTTTTGCTCATTGTAGCTTCAAGGTCGATACTGTAAGAGGTTTAACCAAGTAAGTGCTGCCTTATCCTTATATTTTAGCCATAACCCCTAAACATATATTTAACAGTATATTATGATCTAGCTTTCTGGTGACATTATTCAGTACTATCATCGCTGCATGTACCTGGCATGATGGTTTTCTTGCAGGTGGTACACTTGGAGGAGTAATCCTGTGCATGGCACTCAGTGCAGAGCAACAAATCATCCTTGGCTGCAAAGGTCTTTTCCACTAGAGAGCGACTGCACTTGCCACACTTGAAGCACTGTTCATGCCAGTGATGATCCTTATAGGAGAGATCCTGCAAATATTTTGCATGTGATTGTTATTGATGTTCTGTAAGGCTAACGGTTCATTTAACAGCTCTAAAACTGAAATCCATCCACATTTCTTATCTACAGACTCAAACTGCTAACCACACATTCTCATCTCGCACTACACTATTCTCACTGTCTACACTGTTGCTTCCTTACCTTGCAGTTACAGCCAATTGGTAAGGAGCATGCCTCGCAGTTGTTAGCGAACAAGTTCTCGTAGCACTTAGTGCAGTACTGCGTGTCCTCTTTCATTATGTACTTCTTCCCCAGCAGGGAGTCTTTGCAGTAATGGCAGTCTAAACGCTCGCTGGTGGGCATCTTGTTTGCTTTTCTTAGCTGCAGGTCAAAGAGAGCAGAAGGAGAAAAATCGAACAATAAGGAAGAACAGAAGAGATGGGGAAAAGTAATAATAGTCCAAGCAATTTATCCTCTTTCTCATCAAGCAAGTAAAGAGCACAAGCAATTTCCCCTTCTTTCAAAATATTGCTGTATTAAAGAGTTCTCTACCTCAGTTGATTCAGGGTGAGGATGAGACTGAAGCCAGGGACTGCAGAGGCACAGGGATGAAAAGGGGTCAGGCAGGATTATGGGGTATCCACTAGGGGGGCTCTTCTATAAATACTGGTCCTCTTATTAGCAGTGATCTCTGGGGAGAATGGACATACTTCACTGCATCGTTCTGCACCTTTTAAGGGAGTTGATGGTGCGCTGATCTCTAAGCCTTTGGACTGATTTAATCTTTGTTGTCTCATCCCCCGAATGCAAAAAAGCAAAGAGATTTGCAACTTTAGGACAAGAAGATTACTGTTGGGAAACATGACTGGTCACCATATGAATAATGTAAGGCTTCCAAAAGAGAAGATTTGAGCTTGAAAATGCTAAATGTTTTCAACACACTATTATCAGCTTGGACAGTGGTACCATAGCAGAAATAGTTAGCCATTTGGATGCTGTAACATGTCTGGACACACTTGTGGCCTTTGTCAGTGCCTCCTACACACACAAGCAGTTGCAGATGGCTTATGAGAAGTAGGTGCCAGCAGCTTTGTGGCTGCCAGGTACTGAACTATATTGCCAGGACCTCTCAGTGGCTATTGAGAGCACCTTGGCAGCACTTCAGAAGGGTGAAGCTGCGTGCTTGTGGGCCTTCAATCCATCCCCAGCAAAATAAAAAAGGAGGAGCAGTAATGACAGTTTAAATGGTGATCATCCTGCTAATAGCGATACTCTTGTTACTCCTTTCGTTCTTTCCTATATGTTTAGACATTTAAATTCACCTCCATCTTTGACTGACGGTCGACTAATTGCATTTGAATCATGGAACATATGCTCTGATCAGTTTTCCAAAGGATCAGGGGAGCAGACATCTTCATAAAAATAGCCTGGGAAGACCACCAGCCTGACCCACTGGTTTAATCCCTTACACATACACACACACACACAGAGGAAGGTCAGTGACAGTGATGAGGCTGATAGGAATGCAATTTTGTGTAGATGAACTCTATTCCCCTTTGTCTTCTCCCTACATTAACTGCAGTAGCACTCCTTGTGAAGAAATTCATCTAGAATTACACTTGTACTAAATCCATTTTGGGATCAGCAGATGATGCTGGTACATGGTTTTGCAGTGTATGTAGGCGGTATCTACAAACCTCTGAGGGATAATGTAACACCATGTTGTTTTTTTAACCTACACTATATGTGTTATGTTAGGCTTTAGGCACAAAATATTTCATGTCAGTAATTCAGGCTGGTTTTTTGTAATATATATATATATATATATATATATATATATATATATATATAAATCA
>VOQK01009227.1:26217-47444 GCA_015052645.1 Benitochromis conjunctus | reverse complement strand
CTATTTATCAAATGTCACACACGGCGTTATATTCCACCTTACATGTTGTTCATTATCTGGAAAGAGATGACTTGTCACAGAGGAGTCCAATTAATAATTAAAATTGTATTTTCCTATGCCTATAAAGGGAAGGGCATCTTTTGATGGATCTACTTAAAATGTAGCCAGTGTTCAGATAATTAGCTCCTACTTCAGTCAGAAAAATCCAATTAAGCAAATCTATAACTCCTGGTCACTGCAGTTTCCCACTTTCTTCTTCATCAATAGCAATAGAAAGGATTGTAAGGTATGTGTAATCCTAATGGTTACTGTAGATAAAGAGAGAATTAAATTAAACCATTTGTGAAATATGTTCATTAAGGATTAAAACCCTTTGGCATCCCCAGTCAATAGACAATAACCTCAGCCATATGTGTCCAAACAGACATCTGTACTCAGTGTGCACTGCGTCTGATTTCATGTGTTTGGATTACCCGGCATTAAACATCAGTGTCCCCTAAATGCCACTGTTTGTTGCCTCTGAAGTGTCTCAATTACCGCTGATGCTATCAGAGCCTAAGTGGGCCCACACAGCGTAGGTTGCGGGGCATTTGTTAAGTGGGCCTTTGTCGTCGAGTTTCAGGGTTAATGTGAAGTGTGAGCTAATCCACTGGCCACTCAATAGCTTTAACAGTGCATGAAATCTCTTTTGTTAGTAAACCCTGCGCTTCAGGGCATATCTGAAATTGATCACTGTTCCCTCTCCCTTTCTCTCGTCACGGGGCTTTGGTGAAGGAGTATCGACAGACGTCCCTCTTGAGGGGAAAGAGAAGCGGGACTGATAGAGGGTGCAGAATTAATAAAGGTAGGGTAGGAACAGAGCAATGACTCTCCCTATTCTTGTAGTATCTATCTATCTATCTATCTATCTATCTATCTATCTATCTATCTATCTATCTATCTATCTATCTAATAACCACCATTAAACATGAAGGAGCTTAATTAAATGGATAGATTTCAAACTTTCTGGCATTTTACATTAGCATTATTAATACATTCATTTTGGAAGATAGTTTGGGAGACAGGTTAAAAAAAATAATGAATTCAGCAGAAGCTAAGATCCCCCAGGTCTTGCTTTCAGTATGACACTAATGCATCAGCTCATCATGCAGCCTCATAGCATCTTTTATTAGACTCGTGTTTCTCTTGCTGGTTTGGCACGAAGCCATTGCAGGTGTGACATGGATGATCGAGGGGAAAATACTGAGCAAAACTACGATTTTGGTAGGTAGAAAAAAAAAGAAAATCTAAAAAAAAAAAAAATCAAATATGTATCTGCACATGGTATTGTGCTATTTCCCTAAAATTAAATTTGGACTCCTTTTTATTGTTGGGAAGGGAAGCATGCCAGAAGAAATTTGGAAACCACTGCATTAGAACGTCCCTAATATGACAAATGTCCACTTATTTGAAACTTTCTGCAACCAATTTCTATGACGCCCATTTTTAAAAAATGAGCTGTCTCCAAATTCAAGTCAGTACATCACTGGGAATATTTCCCTACAATTTAGATCTCATTCAGAGCCACAAAGAGTGCCCTTTGCAGCTATAACAGCAGTGGCTCACGATAGCAAATATTCTGCTAGTGGTTAAAAAAGGAAAAGTACTATGTATGCAACAGATTTCAAAATAAACTGACCTTAATGTGTAAAATTGGGGGGAAAATAATGGACACTTTAAATTAACATCATAATACTCGCTGCTCTACTTAACATCTCATTAAGATTTTATTGGAAGAACACAGTTAGTGTCAGTACAAAGTATCTCTTATTTTATCTAAAACAGCCGAGTTTTATAAGCGTGTAAGGTCAAAGCAAATAACAAAACAAATATTCACGTTTCATGCTGCTAACATGTGCAGGAGTTTGTTTTCATATAAGTGAATGACAATGAGCATGTCAGCTGCTTTTGCTGAAGCAGCTTTATCCGAAGCTTAAGACGTCAACACTTTTTTTCAATTATTCTGAGCATATGCAGAGTTCAGCAGCAGTATGCAGTGGGTTTTTTTAACCTTTCCAAAAATGAATAATACGTGTAGAAAGGGGCTTTTTTCCCTCTTAAATAGCAGCAAAAATACGAGCGTGAGGCAGAGTGGGCTTTGTATTGTGTGTTTTTTCTATTGAGGTCACTCTTCCTATCGTGATGTTTAGATTGTGAAAGGATAGAGATTGAACAAGGAGATCTACCTGGAGGTGTTTTACATCCACTTATTTAAACTCTCCAGGTGCAGAGCAGTGGACAAACAGTATCAAAAACCAAAATAACAAATGGAAAGCTGTATATTTCCAACCCAGTACAGCAAAACATTAATGGCCCTGTTTAGGACATTTAGAAGGCTGAAATATTGATTTGTTTTTCCAACGGTGTAGCGCTTCCATCAAGTCAGAAATAAAGCAAGAAAAAGTTGCACCACAATCTGTATATTGTGTTCAGGTTCGTGTCTTAGGGTGTACAGTCTTCTGCACCACATTAAAAGGCCTATTTTGTTCCCAGATCACAGCTTTGATTTTTTTTCCTCCCTTTTTTCCTTCTCGTATCCTATTTGATATTTTTCCAGTGTCCACGGAGGCAAATCCAACAGATGTTCCCAAGGCCAGTGGAGTGAAACAAGCAAACGCTCATTTGATTGTTTTTCTTATTTTTTTGGCACCAATCAAGACTTTTCATGCCCTCTGTTTGAAGGAGCACCATGGGAAAACTTTTCTCTCCTAAAGTGATAGGAGGAAAATTAAAGTTCTAGAGCTGTCATGCATTCCCTTTCTGTGTGCTCAACCTCTCAGAAACCTGAGAGAAAAAGTCAAAAAGCTATGAGCTGTGAAAATCCGCGTGACTGACGGCTGATGGCTCTACATCAGATTTTTAAATCTGCAGCATTTCTGGGTGTGTGCATCTGTCCTCTCATCTCCAATTGGCCATGTTTCTGAGTATGATCAATAAGCATCAGTCTTTAGCTGGAGCCACGCTCCACCCCCACCCCCACCATATCTCTACACTGCTCCCCTCCACAACAGCATCTTCTGATCAGTGGCATCCTCTGAGCTGCTGGTATATGTGGGGGGAGCAGCTGCATGGCTCTGTGACACATGACAAGTACTTCAGCTCTGATCCATTTTCTGTAAAGAATCATTAGCTGCAGAAAACGCAGCTGTGTCGCGCAGGTTCACAGCTCAATCGCTACAATCTCTCTCCTTCGCTGGATTCTTCCTCAGAGTGGGAGGAGACAGAAACATCTCCCTTTACTGTCTGCTCTCTCACATTTTCCATTACCAGTTTATTTATTTCATTCTTTAATGAGCTGACCTTAACGAGCGCTGACAGCATGTCTGGCGTCTGGGCCTCCTCATCACTGTCACCACGACGACCTCCTCCCAAGTGACAAACTTGTGTCTAAATGGGGATGTGAGAGGATGCTGGGCTATGTTTAACTACCAGGGCACCTACAGAGGCAGCCTTATCTAAGAAACTGGCTTCACATTTTTAATACCTCTCAATTGTTCTTTTTTTTTTTTTTCCCTGGTGGTTGATTATGGAGAGATTTGGGGTATGAGATGCAAGCTATGTTGTCAAGCTGTCTGTATCGCTGCTTGACACACACTTGGAAGTTGAGTACGTGCAATGGGGAGGGAGCTCTGTGAAGTTCCAAACAATTGCACTGTTCTAGTTCCCCGTGTCATCTATCCTGTGGTTTATATAAAAGACAGCATGACCTGCCTCTGCTTCCTCTGAAAGATGCAGGACTTGATGTGCATAGCTCCACCTCTTACACAGTCAATAACCATTTAAAAATGCACACTAAAAAAGACTATTTCAATTTTGTAAGTGGAGAGGAATTGTCAAAATAGGTGCCTGCAAATACTCAAGCCTCTAGTTTTTGGCCTCCACATCTCACCGTGCGCTAACAGACGAGGATGATATGGCTGCGGACTAGTGATTGACTGTACCTGTCAGAGTTACCTTACAGCAGAGGAATAATGATGCCTCCTGGTAGAATTAAACTGATGAAACCATTAATTCTGTAAACACAAATTGCACTGAACTTTTCAAATCCCCAACAAACTACGATGGCAAACACTAATGAACAATTTATCTCAGTGAATTCATTTGTTTCTCATTAGTCAGCACTGCAGCCGGTGTTTGGGTTTTGCATGTGTATTGTGTGAATCCCTCTCCCGAGTACTTACAGAAACTGGCCACATTTTCTTCCTATGCTTTTATCAGCAGTTCTGTTTGCTGAAGTGTGAGTGCTGCTCAACACAGTCTCCGAATAACTAAGAAGGATGTTGCAGGAATATGAATATTTTGTTAGATCTTGTCTTTACCGCAGAAGCATATTTTAATGTTTACATTTCGCATTTAAAACATTAACATCGGCGTTAATAGATCATCAGAAAAGCTGCAAAATGTGATTTTTATCTGCAATATATTTTTTAAAAGACAATCGATGTGCAGAAAGCAAACTTTGTATCTGTTGTAGATTTATATTTATATTCAAAGTAAAACAGGACCCATAATAAGACGCAGACATGACATGAGCTGGGCAACAAGAAACGCACGACAGACAATGACGTGGACATGATGTACTGACGAGGAGCATGAACACTTTAGAAACATACAGAGTGAAAAGGGAAAGTGGAGATAAGACACGGACATAACTAAGAATAGGGGTGGAACGAACATGGCAACCTAGAATGAGCCTTTGATAACTAAACCTAAACAATGAATAACGAAATACAGGGACTCTCAAATCCTCGCAAATAAATGCTATCACAAGAACTACACATAACTTCAATACTAATATAAGAAATCAACAATACATAATGAATTCAAAATGCTCAGCCCATGACAGAAAGAATGGTTTGGCATATTTAGGTACACTATGCTACCAGGTTGGGCTCTCTTCTGTCTTCAGAAATTCTTCATGTTATATATGCAAAAAGAGATTTTAGCCCATCCTGACATGATAGCGTGACACAGTTGCTGCAGATTTGTCAGCTGCACATCCACATCCATATCCCCTCCATCTCAAAGGTGCCACATTGAACAGAATCTGTTCCATTTATGTACAGTCAACTTATTGTTATGTTCAAGAACCAGTTTGAGATGATATGAGCTTTTTGATATTACAAGCTCGAAGCATTCAGTGGTCAAAAAAGCATGGAAATGGAGATGGTCAGCAAGAATATTTAGATGTTCAGTTGCTATTAAGGAGCCCAAAGTGTGCCAAGAAAATATCTCCCACGCCATTATACCATCAGCAGCCTGATCCATTGAGATAAATCAAGATGGATTTATGATTTCATGCTGTTTATGCCAAATTCTTCTGCATATCTTGGTTGTAATATGTTTATTTGCATTACTGTTGCCTTCCTATCAACTTCAAGCAGTCTGGCCCTCCTCCTCTGGACCTTTGGCATCAAAAAGGCAATGTCACCCACAGAATTGCCGCAGTAATCACATTAATTATTCATAATTTATTTCTTTGTTTTTAACCCTCCTCTAACCACAGTTCCACTGGATGGCATATATGGCATGTATTTCAGATAGCAAGAAAACAGACAAATCCAATTTACTCCATTTTTTATTTTATCTTATTGTATTGTGTGTGTGTGGCTTGTGTGTGTGTGTGTCGTGTAAAGCAATTAGTAAAAAGCATAGGCACACAAAGTTGGAAAGTTTGCAGAAGTTTATATAAAGGGCTATTTATTAGATGCGCTAAGTGACTACATAAGATTTGAGGGTTTGTTATCAACACTGAAATTCCAGGTTGCAGTAGAGTATCTCCTCCAAGACATAATTGGAATCTAAAAAAATAATGTTATGTCCTTCCAAGTAGCCCTCTTTTAGTTTAATGAGAGCTTTGTACACTCTTCTCTCCCTTGGCACGCTCAACTAGCCCAAGCAGTTGTCTTCTGATTATTGGCCTCCCTCAGTATTAGTTTCTTTGTAACAATGTGATCACGAAGGCCTGAATCAATTCTGTTTCTTGTGAGCAGCTGATGCTGAGATGCGCCTTCCACTTGAACTCTGGGAAGCACTGATGTAGTAATAAGAGTTGCCATTAATTGGTGATTTCTGAGGACATCTCCTCTCCAGCAAAAGGAGCTCATGGTGTATCTTTCATGGGGTTAATTTTGTAGTCCACATGAGAGCCAGCTTCACCAGAAGGTTTGATGTTTTTTGCAAAAGCTTTTTTCATTTTATTTTAAATGACATTTTTTTTCTGTTTTCTCTATTGGTCTACAATGTAGAAAATTGTAAAAGCAAAGCCTATTTGATTGAAACAAATTCCAAACACACAGCATCCCTGCCTTTTAACAAGTCTTCCTTTAAATATGATCATTGTCCTGCAGAAATAGGTTTTGAAGTGAGTTTTGAAGCGCACAATGCACCTGTATTATTCTATATTCACCCTGTTGCTTCTGTCAGCAGTGAAATTATCAATAAATGTCAATGTGTCAGTTCCACTGGCAGCCTTATATGTCCAAGCCATAACAGAACCAGCACCATGTTTGACAGATGAAGTCTTATGCTGTGCCTTTTTTCCCCCCACACTTTCCGCTCGACATCAGTTTGATAGAGGCTGATTCTTGTTTCACCAGTCAATGGATCTTTCTTCCACGGCTCAGCTTTTTTTTTCTCTTTTTTTCTAAATTGCAAGCTGACTTTTTTAAAAAGTTTGGCCTGTAGTGAATTCTGTAGCGAATGAGACCTGTACTATGAAGCTTGATTTGAGGATTTCATAGTAGATTCAGCGTTAACCATCTGTTTTCAGTCTGACATAGATGTTTTACTTTGTAGCTACTTCGCACCATTTTTTTTTTAATCATGTACTCTTGAAATTGCACATCTTTTTTCTAATATAATGATATCTGAGGGATTCAGTGTGTAGTGAAACTGGATTGGATGTGGGCTGCGATGTAAAAGGAGTTTGGCATCCTTGGTCTATATTTTTTAAAGATTCTCAAAACCTGTAACTTGAAGTGCATCAATGAAAGATAATGACTGAGGGAACTTTGTTTCCTTAAATGTTTCTTTAATTTTTGAAAGGTTAAAGATTTTATTCATCTGTACAACAACAAATCCTAAAACATTCAGAGAATGTATCGCTTTAGTATATGCAAAAATGTTCAGTATAAATGGTGGTACTATATATATATATATATCAAAGCTTACTTAGTGTGATGAGCTGCAGAACCAACAACTTGAGCAGAAGATGAAAGAGCTACTGTAAACATGTTTGGTTTTACATCTGCACTTATCAGCAAACTTCCTCCCTTCTAATTCCCCGCCATTGTTGCCACAGTAGTTTTATTAACCAACTTGCAACAAAATGCAACAAAAATACCAGAAAATACATTTCCTTCTTTATGATATACTGAATGTGCACTGAAGAATAACCAAAGTGAGAGGGGGACATTTGGAATGGCTTACCCCAATAATATTTTGACTAAGTTTCTTATGGCACCAGATTAATATAGAAAGAGAAAGCGGTTTTATTCGGTGGGGAATTATTAAAGATTAATTAAAATTCGAACAAAAGGAATTGCACAGATAAAGACAATAAGTAAATAAAGCATCTAAAAATTGCTAGTACCCGTAAGAGCATTAAAGCTTTGGTGCATCCATGAATATCCAAGATAACGGACTTATTTGCCAAAGTCATAGTCAGTGTCCAGCTGTAATCACACAATTCATGGGTGTTATCCGCAAAACCATTAAGATATTACAGTATTTCCATTTTTCCCAGTGCTTTGGCATAAATTCTCAAGACACTCTTTAAAGCTCTTGAGTCCATTCTTTCAACAAACGCAGTATTTGAACATGCTAAAGCCCATAACTTCAAATACTAAATGAACTTTTTCATTCCCCAAAAAACAGAAAGTTCCTCTGATGCTGTGTGAGCAAGGCGGTCAAGTTGTGTGGATAGTTTGAGAGATTCACAGTCGATTCTACCAGTGTTTCCTTTATCCTCTAATTTTCAGTCTTGTCCTACAGTGTATCTTTAGACTGACATTGATTGCTTGTTGTAGCAGGCTATTATTTTTCTGAAGATAACTCACCTCTGTTGTGTATGAACGTAAACGCTCATCAGGCCGTGATATAAAAAAAAAATCTAGGTTTTACATTTTGTAAAGCAGAACAGCACCCTGATGCATCTAATCTTTTTCTTTCAATAGTCACACAGTAAAATGTAGTAAACAAAAACAAAACCCAACAAATTTATGCAATTCTGCAAGGAACGAAAAAAAAAGCAGACAAATAAAGAAAGCATGTGCTGTGGAATGAAAACTGAGGTCCACTAAGTACAATAGTTTACTACAGTGACAAAATAGTGCTGGAATCACTGAACATCCTGGTTCCCTTGCTTGTTTGGCTACAAATTCTCAAACACTTAAAACCTAATGCATGTTCCTCCATGTTCACAAACTGAATGCAGTGTTCTGCATGCGTCAACCTACACAATGATCCTACACAATGATATAATGAATAATCAATATTTTGAAGAGTAAATCTACTCAGCTGAGAGAAGGCGTAACCTATTTTCATCACGTATACAGAAGACATATACAACCAATAACTGTTTATATTTTCGGTGCGTGTGTGTGTGTGTGTGCACATGTTTAGATGGCTTTGTGAGGACAGATAATTGGCATGCCCCACTGTACTTGTGGGGACAAAATGCCCATCCCCACAAGTTTGAAGGCATTTGTGAGGCTCAAAATGTAGCTTTAGTGTCAGGGTTACAATCAGGTTATGGTTAGGTTTTATTCTAAGGGTTAGGCATTCATTTTTGATGGTTAGGGTAAGCAGCTAGGGAAAGTATTATGCCAATAAGATGTTCTCACTAAGATATGAAAACGTGTGTGTGTGTGTGTGTGTGTGTGCGTGTGTGTGAGAGAGAAAGAGAGAGAGAGAGAGACAGAGAGAGACAGAGAGAGACAAGGCTCTAGAAAAAGCCTTCTCAAATTTTCAGTTCATCCATGGCACCAAAACCTGAGCTCATCAACAGCCTCCAGCATAAAAAAATAAACACAGCAGAAAAGGCAGTGTGAAAAGAAGCAGTTACAGCATTGTATATAGTAGGATCTCTAATGTATACAGACAGCATCACCTCAACTCTATGTGCTATGCGCTCACAAGTAAAAATCACGTAGTGTGGCATTAAAGATGTATGGGTGCCATGGGTACCATCTTGGAGCTTGAAATTTAGCATTCAGACAAGAGATTGATATCACACTTACCATTGGAAGCTCTAAGGAAATGTGCTTATTTTTCAAAATGTTTACCTATGTGATGTATACAGAAAGAAAGAAGAGTGTATAGGGTGAAGCAATCATTCGAAAAAGCTTTTTCTTTTTCTCTAACCAGTGCACAGATAACATGGATCTGGTTATGCCGTCCTTCATATTAAACTTTCATATTCCTTTTCATATTTCACATTCAGAACAAGACTATTTTACACAAAATGAGAGGAGGTGTTTCTCTTGAGAAAATGCAACTCCTCAGTTACTCATCAACTTGGGCCCGTTGCCTGTTGTAGTTCATATATTAATTAGAAGCCAAAGTGAAACCGTGTGGTATTTTTCACTCTGTCAGATCAATATGCTGCATTTAAATGTACACCTCAACATGTTCTATAATTCAAACAGTGCAGAAAACAAAAGGGTCTGCATTATTCATTTGTTAATATTACAACACACATTACGCGGAAAAAGAAAAACCTCACTGTGCAAATAAACGCACATATGGCAGAATTACAGCAGGCTCCCTTTCCTCTTTGATTCTCCATATTCTGCCAGTTTGTTTTTGACTTTGGAGAAACTGGAAATGAAGGAGAGTTGGGTACTTATTTTCTTTTCCTCTTTCTAGCAGCACATTTGTGTTCCACTTGCGAAAATGTGCTGGTCTTGTGAAGAGGCATTCAGCTATTGTCATTTCCCCAGCTGCCGTATATAGAGCTCAGTGCGACTCAGTCTCACTGTACAGTCAGTACAATTTCAATCCCGTTCAACCCTGAGAATTAAAATAAAAAATCAAATAGTGAATATGTAAAGTGGAGCTATGAAACGCTGATAATATGGAAAGAATTTGAAACTTTTTCACTCTTTAATGTCCTTTGATCAATATTCCAAAAGTTTGTGTTTATGTAAAACGCTTTGTCTTTACTCTCATCTCAGGACTTTCCTGTTGAAAGGGTATAACTAATGTTCTTAAACAAAGGCGTTGTACCTTGGAGTGTGTCCACAGAGGGATTTTAATCTCGAGATTTATAACTGTGACAAGGCAGCGAGGAGCATGATTCAGTCTTAACTTGGCCTCATCTCCCACTCAGCTCCCAAGGTCAAAATTAATTGAATGAGAGTGGGAGTCCATGGGACAAGTTGCCTTGCTGCTTGTGTTAAACTACAACGCAGTTTTCTGTATAAGCCTCTGTTGCTAACTAGTCCCCCAATTACTTTTTAGGGGCGATATCCAAGAAGCAATACACTGGATTCAAGGACTTCTAAATTAGATATAAGGGCAAACAAAGAATCTTCTAGGTCTCAATAACTGACAGATCATTCATTATAGGCACTGAACTAAGCTTAGGTATTCACTTGAATGCTCAAGAAATCTCCTAAATGACAAAGCATTTGACAGCTCACTTGTAGTCATTGCACTGCTGTAGAGAAGAGGAAAATTACAGTGACACATATACAAAAACACACTGAGACCCTTAAAACTCTAATCAGGACATCCATTCTTGCTTTATTACACCAGAGATTCTCTAACAGTTTAGCCTGAGGGCCACTCATGGAAACTGACAAGAAGACCAGGGGCCAGTTAATATAATTGTCTGTTTTGGCTGTCAACCTTTCAACATTTTACTGTAATCACTGCTTTCAAAAAGGCAGGGAATGTCAGCTCCGGGTGTGATGCTGACAAAAATCCAAGAAATCATACACATACCATTCCTGCTATCATAGCAGCAGCATTTTTTTTTTTTTTAAGTGATTTACGTTTCACTGTGTAAGAGAAAGTAAAATGCAAGAGACCACAATATTCATGAATTAAGGAAATGAAACAGCAGTGTATTCAGTTTTCAGCACAGTTATAATTTTAATTTTACAGTCGTCCCCAAACACTTTCACCCTTCGCCATTCAGGATAAAAATGTGAGTGTTTTATATTTGCTCAAAAACAAACAACTCATTCTTGTCAGAAGCTGTTCGTAGTCTGTGTGAATGCAAAATCCTGCATTTACATATGCTTTTACTTGATGCATTAAAGCAGCTGCAGTGATTTTAGCATCTGCACAAGGTGACAAAGATACCTTGAAAGTCAAATGAAGAGTAATAGTATTATATGAGTTACAGGTACTTAACATTAGCTGGCAATGACAAGCTGGCATTACACGACTAGCTGTGTGTAGAACTTGCTTCTGTGACGCCTGTTAAAACTATATTGTTGATAAACAATGTAAAATATGGCAGCCGCATGTTATACAGTAAAAAATAGCTCATAACAGAGAGAAGGTTGCATTGAAATCTGCACATTTGCACAGATTATTTTGAGTTTATTTAGAAAGAAACAGTTTAAACTGACAAAATAGCTAGTTAGCTGGGGTTTTCTTTCTTTTTTTTTTTAAATCCCTGCACCCACACAAACACCTTAATTGTGTTACTAATCATACATCACATTTGTTCAACCTATTATATTCTACTTACCCACACAAACAAAAAGGATTTCTAACTTTTTCTTTTGGGACATTTTCTTGTATAAAGATTTTGTTTCACTTTTGCTTTTTGTCTTTAAGTTTCAGTTTCGACCACATAAAAAAGGACAAGAAAAAAAAAGGAACAAAATAACAACAGTATCAACGTATCAGGTTTTCTCTGAAGGTGGTATCCAGCCTCCAAGCTGTGTGTAAGACATGGATGGACAGGCACATGCTGGGAAACTCTAAAGGCGTCCGTTGTGAAGCATGCTGTGTGCTTTGTCCCTCTGCAGAGAGTCCCATTGTTTGCCCTTGATACAAACAGATCAGTGTGAGACTCCTGGGATTATTTTTTGATAAAGAAAAGACATATAGCAAGTACTGTCTGAGACAGATTCTCTTAATCCTAACCTTTGGCACGTCTTTCGCTTTTATGTGTCTGTACTAGCATGGAAAAAGTACGTCCAGTACATATAAAAAAATGAAACGTGGTCTTGTGCTGGTTTGATAATACTTTGTGCCGTGAATTCACATACGGTACAAATAAATTCACATCTAGTGATTGGAGTGGCCATGGACGCTATTTGATGCGATCTTGAGTGGTGATAAAAGCGTACTTGGAATTGTTTGGCAGGATGTATTGCGACATTATCATCAACAGTTGCTTGTTTAAAATAGCCCAATAATCCTTGGCCGTTATTGGACCGGTGTAATTATCAGATCTAATGACTCTCAGGAGATTAGTGCTCGTATCATTACAGTACAGGCCATCACGTGAAATAGCTGGCAACGGCCAAAATGGGTTGAAGGCTCTATTTAGCATTCTCTTAAGGTAAGTCTGTTCTCATTTGAGGTGGAAGGATAAAAGAGGGCTCATTAGACTATACCACTTTGCACCATTGCTGCAGGGTTAAGGTTTTGCAGTCCGTCCACTCAGCTGCATTTCTGAATGGCAGGTCGGCATTTAAATTATATCTTTAATGCGACACTATGTGATTTTCGCTAAGTGCCCAACAAGTCTACATTTGACATCTGCAAAGTAATAGTAAACACTCGAATGTCTTATAACCACTAAAAGCTGTAGCATTAAGTCTGTTGTGTGTGTTCAGGGGTTTGTTTGATTGCCCAATATTTCAAATTTCTATTTGTAAAAGGAAGATTGTTTTATGAATTCTTTCAAGTGACACATATTCTCACCTTCAAAAAAAGTTTGATATTGTTGGGTAAGTGCTTTCAAATAAATCACAGGGCTAAACAGTAATACCATTATGATATCCTACAGTTGAATGTAGAGTCATTCAGATTAGTTTAGCCTAGACAGTGGGATCAGGCAGGTGAGCTCCTTTGGTTTTATCTGAAGGTAAAAAAACATATTCCACCTACCAATATGCCTAAAACTCGCTTTTGAATACATCCTTTTAAAAGCACGTGTACTTGTTTCTTTTTTGTGGGTTAGACGCTGAATTATTTCTGGGGTAGGAGACGTGATTTCCTGAAAATGTTGTTGCTGTGAGGCAGGACGACCAACAAAAAAAGAGATGAAATGCTTTAATTAGTGAGCTTTATGCATTCAAAGCACAAAGCCACAATAGAGAAAACAGGAAAGTTTCCACATTGTTTAAACTCTGAAGTGCTTCTTCCAATTTGGTAACTTCAACCCCAAACGTCACACTAGCCCCAGCAGCTTAAAATAGATTTGTGTGGGGTTTTGTATTTGTTTGTTTGTTCTTCCATTTCTCTTTTTCTTTATTACTTTAGCACACAGCCAGACAGTTTTCTTCTGCTTTCAGTCTTTATGCTTCGCTTAGCGGCCCAGCTGCTCATTGTAGCTTTATATTTAACAGACAGCTATGAGGGTGACATTGATCTTCTAATCTGACTCACAGCAAGAGAGCGAATACATGTATTTTCCAGAATGTCAAACTTTTGCTTTATTAATGTGTCCACGAAATCTTGATATATGTAACAGTGGTTTAACAACTAAATATCAAATTCTCTCTTGAGTTTGTTTTCCATCTTATTGTTTTGTACTGATGTTCCCTGAATATAGGGATTTACTATTTATGCCTTTCACGTTACTTACTTATAGTGAAAGCTGTTATACTACACCAGACTTCAAGCTTTAAACCTCATGGGTGTTAAAAGGGAAAGTTATCTCATGACTCTGCAGATGTTTGACAAACTTTAAGTAACTATAGCTCCCATCATCTTGAAATTAATCACGAAAAACCAAAGCATAAGCCCATGAAGCAGATTGTAGAAATCTTACCCTGCAACTTATCCTCCAGTTGTATAAGAGATGCTTTTCACCGAGTTTGGGCTTTCCTTTGCGCTGTGTGACTAGCCTCCCTTACAGTCTGTTGCTCTGTGTCTCGCAATTAAATCAAGCTCATCCTCGTGCACCGTGGGCAATTCAGGGTAAGGATGAAAATCCAACTCATCCCACTGCTATGCCAACTGCACTCACACATCTAGCCTCAAAACCTGGAACACGCTCCTTCAGAGTTCCCCAGTCTGTTAGCATGACAATAGTGCAGTCAAATCTCTCAGCACAAGAAACAAGCAGCCACTAAAAAAACCGGGGTTTCATGAGACCTTCAGTTCACTGAGTCGGGCTTCAGAAACATCAAGCTCAACCCCAGAGTCTCAAAATATCTGTCCTAAAGCCCCAAACTCATCACAAGGAGGTGATAAGAGGTTTTACTCTGCACCTTCTGGCCTTAGATCTTACTGGCTTACTGGCTGTTGGATCTATGATTATGATTCAGAAAGTGACATCACACCAATACTGATACCAGTCCCTGTGCAGCTACATTTTATTTTATTTATTCATACGCCTAATTGCTGCCGTATTGATGCCATTTTCTCCCCTCATGTGGCCTCCAGTGTAAGTTAAAGCCACGTTTTTAATTTTCCAAACCAGGAAACATACATTCTCTACAGGTATTTGTTGAAGGGAGCATGATAGCCACAGCTTTTTTTTTTCTTCTTCATACCAAGTAGAACATGAATATTGGGTTGTTGTAAGATCTGTATGCAAATCAAGTAAATATTAATTTTGGCTCATAATTTCGTTTCCACAAAAACGACTCCCTTGGCATATCTAAAGTGAACATTTGTTACAGAGTATACTTGCTTTGTTAGTGTAAGTTGCAGGATCCATCTGGCAGTGTTGGAGGAATTAGTCACAGACAGAAGAACTGGGGATCAGTGGAAAGGATGTAGGCAACCTGAAGAGCTCACTGAAGCAATAGTTTGACATTTTGGGACATTTTTGAAAGCTGCTGATGTTTCCATATACGCAAGTATAATGACAGATCAGATTAACTGAGTGGAACTGAAATGCAGTTTGTTTTTTTTGTTTGTTTGCTCTCTTGCCAAATGTTGTAACTATGGGGAAAAATGATTTTTCTAATGCGGTGCTCCTTTTAAGAAACAGTCCATCACATTGATCATTTTTTCAGCATGACCGACTGAAAAAATTGACAGCAAACAACACTGTATAATCTTCACCATGTGTTTTATGCACCTGTTCCCACAACTTTTTTCCTCAATTTATTTATAACGAACTTCTCCATCCGGTCATAGTGACTCTTTATCAAGTTGTGCGACATGCAATGATTTACCAAATACAATTCAAGGAATGCTTTGGATTCTTCTAGAACATTATTATGCCAGAATATGATATAAACCAAAGAAATCTGTGCTGTAATGAGAGCTATAAACCTCTTGATCTCCTCAACAGTGTCCATAAATCCCAAGAACTTGCTGTTTTTCCATGCAGTTGGGTTTTAAATTTAAAATTAAATGGGGAATGAGCCAATGGGCGGATGAGATGACAGAAACTGCAGACACTTAACTCTTTGGCATAGACATCACTAACAATCTGCCAGATATCAGTAATTAATTACCATGAGCAAGTGGCATGATTTTATCAGTGATGGAAAAAATGGAATTAGAATGGGTTTATCAGCTTCTATTAATGCATTGTCAGGAGCTTCTAATGGGCTGGTGATTATATTATTAATTTTTATTTGGATGGATTGTCGGTGCATTCAGTGGCTTAAAAAATGCACAAAAAAAAACCATCCCCAAAAAGTGTTAACCAACTATTGACGCAGGATAAAATCATTCAGCTCGGCTGACAAAATCAATTTTGCTGTCTTTTTCCAAAACTAGCACAGGCAGTTGGGTTCTTTGAAAAAATGCAAATGACTTCTTCATTAAAAGCATGAACGTTATTATCTTTATAATTATTTCTTATTCTTGAAACATTAGAGTTGACCTTAACACTTTCCCTTGTTTTTTACTGAAATCCATTAGGTAATTAACATCAATTTTCAGGCACTATTTGGGAAAAGGTACTAATTTATATTAAAATGTCTCTCTAATGTTCCCTTTATTTCTTCTGTTTAGTATCCTGAGAGTTTATAAACAAATAAATTCTTAGAATAATTCAGAAAGGAGGAGAATAATTAACCACCAGGAGATTCAAGCTGAATACATAATATTGGCTGGTACATACCACTGTAAAACAAAGCAAATTAGAAAAAGGCTTTTGTGTCAGAGATGCAAAAATCAAATCAAATAATCCACTCCACCCTCAAACGAAACCTTTACAGTAGCCACATACTATTCATCTCTCGCATTCATTTTCACATACTGTACATTTTAACCCCTGAAGGGATTTGCAAAAATAAGCATACGCAGAATGCAAGAGGTGAGGAATGTTTTCCTTCACTGATGTCAGGAATAGAAATTGCTTTTGAAGCTGTCTTAAGACCTAAACTCGATTTGTTTATCAGTTTCGGTTTATTCTAAGTGCCAGAAACCTTCAGCCTATCTGTTGTCGGAGTGATGCATTTACGAAGCACATATTGCTCCTTTAGATGACTCGTGCTGTATCTCCAGTAATTGTGTGGAGAAAAAACAGGAAACACAAACAGCCCTCTCTGTGCATCTTCAAACTGAATCTTTAAGCTCAAATCGAGATGGGATGCATATGGTGTGCTTGCATACTTACTACCTTTGAGGTTGAACTTGATAATAGTCATCTATTTCCATCTATAGCAAACCACTGGGGTGAGAAAGCTCCCCCATACTGACATCTGCTGCAGTTATCACTCAGGCAAAAGCATGAAAAACTGAATTATTTAGAGGGATATGAGAAATCTTCTCGTGGATTCATTTTATTGTGTTAGCCATCGACGGTCAGCAATCTGTGACAAAAGTCTGTAAATATATGAGCCATTCTGGTTTTATGAGTCAGATTTATTCTCCGATAGGGCGACTTTCATCAAAATGTCAATGTCAAGAGACCCTGACAGTGCCAAGTATTCAGTGGGATTTATTGTTCTGTAAAGTTTTTCTATGCTTTCTTTTATAACTCGAGATCATCTCAAACAGTTACGTGCCATGACTCATTCACTGTAAGATGGCATAAGAGAGTAGCTTCTTTGAAACAAAATACACACAACTTTTCAAGTGCTCCAAACTGGATCTACAGTAGGTAGATTCAAAACTTATGGCCACCTGCTGTGATCTCTATATGCATGAACGTGCCTTCATAGCACTTATTGTGACTACAGAACACTGCTTCACCCTCCCTGAGCTGAGTATGTACTGTGCATTCTGTCTTGTGGTGGCAATGGGTCACCTTGCAGGTGCAGCTGAGGTATTAAGAGATTAGGGGCAGCAGCTCACCCTGTGGAAGGTTCGGGTCTGCAGTGTGTAGCTGCCTGCCTGGACCATAATTGGCTCTGGTGGCAGTGAGTGCCCTGCCGTTACTGAGCTGAGTGGTGGTCATGGGTCAGCCCCTAACAGCTCCTTGCTGTCATCCTTCCTGTCAGCCTGAAGGTCAGTGCCGTAGGCCAGCATGGCAGGAAGAGCGGGTCTCAGCCACTTACCACGCCGCGTGGACAGGTGTACCACAGCAAGACAGAAAGGTTCAAGGTGGAGGAGAAAAGCCGTAGGAATGAAGCTGAAAAGTTTGGGTTATGGTTGTACACTGCTTCGAACCTCGCCAACCTCCGTCTAAGTTGTTCAAGTCCACAACTCCTGTCTAGCCTGACCGATGTGTTTTTAGGTTAGTATCGCAAAGTTGTTACTGCCAACTAACTTTATGGATCTGTGAGCTGAGAGGAGAGCTCACTATGAACCAAGCTGCAGCACACTGATGGATGTGGACAGAAGTGAGAACCAGGAGACTTAACAATTAAAACACAGAGAGAAAAATGTGACTAAATCCATGATAGAGCTTGAGCCTCAGGCTAGGACAGAAGAAGGAGAAAAAAGAAAACTGGCAGATTTCAGATGATTCACAGTTTTCTGTGCATGAGACCTCTGTGTAATAACAGAGAAACAGAACTTGGAAGAACAAGACAGAGAGAAACAGCGCTCTGGGGTGGAAAAGCTTTCCCAAAAGGACAGCGCATCACAAAATGCTGCTGAATAAAATTGTGCATCTAATAAGGAAAAGTAATTAAATTTTCCTCTAAGACTTCTTGTGTCACAGACGAAATTCATCCTGCTGTTCTCTACTCTAGAAAGAGGTGCGCAGTGAAGCTAGAAGGGTTGAATACCATCTAGTTTTGTTTTTTTTTTCATTTCGCTTTCTTTTGTTTAAGATGAGGCCTTTTTGAACTGTGTTGATTAAAATGGTGTATCAATATGCTGTGCTGGCATTCCTCGCATCCTTACAATATCGTTCATTTGGAAGCAAAGGTGAACATAGCTGTTACAAATTAGATTTTTTTTTTTCTTCTATATCACACCTTTGCATTTAACTTCCCCTGCCAAAAGTGAATATGCTGCCGGTCCCTTCAGTTCGCTTTTGATATGTTCAGAAAGCTCTTCTCCCATTTGCACAGCTAATACCAAAGAAACTGTGTTTACATTCAAGCAGGACTTAATTATAGAAGGGAATCAACATTTTCCCTGGACGAAGACATTTGTTGAACATTTGGAATGAATAAGGTCACTAAATGTGCACAAACAACAGAAATGTTTGTAAAAACAGCCTATTTCAAATGTATTTTGTCATCTGGGCATAATTAGCAAACATCTCATTTCACATGGAAGTCTATAAAATTCAGTCATATAAATTAGTTTTCATAGAGAACTATTAAGAACATCAGCAAAGTGTGTATTAAAAAAAAATTGATCCCTGAGCCAAAGTGAGAATAAGAGTAGCTTGATCTTTATGTGCATCAAAACATAAATCAAGAAAACGTTTCCAAGAAAGTAAAGAGCACAAAAATCCCTTGATTTTAAAAAGAACAAGTAAAACCTAAGTACAAACAGCTGGTTAGTACCAAACATTACTGGTGCCAATGAAGGAAAGCCACAAATTCTTCCATTTTTTATATTATTCTTCTTTTCAAAGGATTAGTGTTCAGCTTGCTTTGAGATGAGAAGATTGATGCCATTTTCATTCCTTTGCGTTAAATATAGAGCTGGAGCCTTTGAGCCATTAAAACGGTTTGACTCTGTCTAAAGTGGAAAACACACTTAAAGCAATAACTTATATGTCTGCCCAGAAATTTCACGCAAAATCCTTTGCGCTATAATGTTGGCTGGCCAGCAATCAAACACTCACTGGCCACTTCATTAGGTACACTTAGTTCAAACCAAGCAAAGTAGATTTAAGTAACTTTAAACGTGGCATGGTTGTTGGTATTTCACAAGCATCTTTACGGTTTGCCTTGTTGATTCTAGAGGTCAGTGGAGAATGGTCTGACTGCTTTGGTAACTCAAAAAACCACTTGTTACAGTCAAGGTGTGCAGAAGAGAATCTCTGAAAGCACAACACATTGAATCTTGAAGCAGATGGGTTAAAGAAGCAGAAGGCCACACCAGATGTCACTCCTGTCAGCTAAGAACAACAAACTGAGGTTACATTTCTAATAGGCTCACCAAAATTGGACTGAGTCGACTGGCCGTCATGGGTTTAGCGCCAAACAGCTCCTTGCTGTCGTCCTCATGTCAGCTTAAAGGTCAGTTCTGTAAACCACCATGGCAGGAAGGGTCTCAGCCACTTACCACGCCACTTGGACAGGTGTACCGGAGTAACCTGGGAATGAAGGGTTCAAGGTGAATGAGAAAAGCCACACCCCCTTCAAACCCCACCAATCTCCATCCAAGCTGTTGAACTCCAAGACTCCTGTCTAGTCTGACCAATGTGTTTGAGGTTAGCAGAGATTCGGAAAAATGTTACATCAACTAATAAATTTCTGTTGCAATATTCAGATGGAAGGATCAGAATTTAGAAGAAAAAGCATGAACGCATGCATACATCCTGCTTTGCAACAACAGTTCAGGCTTGAGCAGTGGTGTAGTGATGTGAGGGATATTTTCTTGGCACACTTTGTCCACCTTAGTACCAACGGAGCACTGTTTAAACTCCACAGCTTATTGGAGTATTGTTGCCGAGCATGTTCATCCCTTTATGACCACAATGTGCCCACATGGCTGAGATAACACGACATGTCACAAAGCTCAAATCGTCTCATGTTTCTTGAACATGAGTTCGCTGTGCTCAAATTTCCTCCCCAGTCATCAGATCGCAATCCGATAGAGCACCTTTGGGATGTGGATCCACATCATGGAGCTGATAAATCTGCAGCAACTGTGTGATGTTATCAGGTCAACGTGGAGGAAAATCTCTGAGGAATGTTCCCAGCACCTTGTTGAATCTATGCCATTAATAATTAAAACAGTTTTGAAGGAATAAAGAGAGTCCATCTCACTACTAGAACATTGTATCAAAAATGATGAAGTGTGACAATGAGAGTTATATCAGATTCTAAATGTCTAAATACTTAGAAATGTGTTTGCTTCTGTTTTTGTCTGCATTTTACCTCTGTTAAAATTGTGTTTGTTATCTTTATATGGTTCATTTCCTGTTTTTTTTTTAATAGTGAGTTGTGTACTGTTCGTCAGCGTCTCGCCATTGATTAGTTTCAGCTGTACCTTGTTTTCCCCAGCTGTGTCGCATTCCCCTGATTAGCCCTCAGCATGTTCGTGTACATAAAGGCCTGCCCTTGTCTTCTTTCTTCGTCTGAGCGTCTGTGATCCTCCTCTGTGTTCTTGTGGATTTCGTTTTGGCTTGCTTTTTGGATTTTGTGTTTCATGTACTTTGTAAATGGCCTCAATAAACAGGATTGCGGTTTTTTTTTACTTCCAGTCTGCTTCCTGAGCCTCAGTTTGGGTTCTAAATCCCGATACGTGGCAGTTATTCATTCCTTCTTTCAGTCTGGGGTCTGTTCCATTCACAGATTTTTATTTGCCAGGTGTAGTAGATGAAATTAAAAATGTCCAGATCAGTCCTAATCAATTCACATAGCAGCTGAGGACATATTTAGATAAATGTTGTGACAGCATCTTATGACCTGGTTCTGCTGCATCCACAAATATCAGATATCTGCTCACAGCACAGTTTCGTTTATCGTGACCAGATCAGACACAAGTTACACAATAAAATAAAATAAAAA
>VOQK01009227.1:5809-19227 GCA_015052645.1 Benitochromis conjunctus | reverse complement strand
CTGACATCCAAACAGAAAAAGTTGAGGTTTTATGGGGGATTATGTTCCAGATGATTTCTTGCAGCTTCACATTTAGAGTCCAGACACAAGTGTTGTATTTCTAATCTAACACTCAGTCTGAAAGAAAATAAGCTTATTCCCCCACACATCAACCCCTTCCTGCGCTAGCAATTATGCCTATTTTTGCACACAAAATCATCTATATAACTATATAGTTCTTAATAAGTTGTTATGTTGTCATGAAATTGTTCATGAATGGAAATCGCTTCCTGCCTGTATGACTTATCAGTCACTTTAAGACTTTGTGGATTTCCATCTTTGTGGAAAAACTCACTGAAACCCACATTGGTATGAAGCAGGCTTAATAAAAACAACAACAACTGTGGATTCAGGTGAAGACTGTAGTTTTAATTAAAATGCTTTACCGGATGTATCTTTAACTTTTTGCCAATTTTTATTGACAGCATTTCCTGACTTGGGGGGGAAAAAAGTATTACCAGTAAGTATGATCCATTTTGTCCATAGATTTTCTCAACTGTTTATCAAGGTCATGGTTTCATAATTGAAA
This sequence comes from Benitochromis conjunctus, assembly GCA_015052645.1. Classification (NCBI taxonomy): domain Eukaryota; kingdom Metazoa; phylum Chordata; class Actinopteri; order Cichliformes; family Cichlidae; genus Benitochromis; species Benitochromis conjunctus. Next base: position 18,659 of record VOQK01009227.1, on the reverse strand, counting down.
TTGTGTATTTCAAAGGAAATAATCAAACGGAAGGATAATAATACCTTTCCACATGAATAGCCAGAGATAACTTTTTGTCAAAACAGTTAATTTAAATATAAGGTCTTCTGCGTGCAAGTCTAAGGAAAGACTACAAAGAGATTAACACACCTCCACCTCTGAGTGACATATTACCAATTTTGATCATGTCTCTTTAAAGCAACACAGACTGAAGGTCGCTTTCCACATAAGTATCATTTAATCTAAGCAGACAAAAGAGGAAGGCTGCGTCTCGATTGTGTGCAGGTGCCTGCAGGCCTGAAGTATTGTGCCATCTTGATTATCCACCCAACGCTTAAATATTCTCTCCTCTTGTGCCGGCAAATTAAATCCACTGCAGGTGAACTCTATCTCACTACTAATTAAGAGTGTTTGTCCATGTGTGATATTGTTTCTCATTTCATACCCCCCAATCTGCTCTGAACAGCAAGGAGACTCCGAAATGTTTGCTTTCCTTTTGTGTGTGTCTGCTTTTTCACTTAGATTTGTGTGTGATTTCTCGATGTGTTTGTGCACACACGTAACACATTTAAATTGCCTTAATAAACAACTGAGGTATTAATCCCTGCCGTTCTTTCCCCCTGCATATCTTTTCATACAATTCTTAGAGCTTTAATTTTGTTTCATTTACAAAATAAAACAGCCTTAAACGTCTGTTCTGTTCCGTGTCCACTGTGAATTCTTTCGGATTTCTTTTGTTACTTACAAGAACGTCTCAGAGGTCAAAGATCCATGACATGGGATCTTCTGCAGTGTCCTTACTTGCAGGGACAAGTTTCAACAAAAGCAAACTGAATTCATAATCTGCATCAGAGCTCTGCTGATATCATTTCAAATGTGTTTGTGCCCCTGTCTAGGACTGCTTTCTTTTATCTGTGCATCACTGTCAAAATTAGGAACATCCTGTCTCTGAGTTAGTGCACACAGTTAGAGCTGTTAAATGTGTTTGTTACTTCAAATCTAGACTATTCTAATTCCTTATTATCCCCTTGTCCTAAAAGCTCCCTGAAAAGCCCTTAGTTGATTCAGTTTTCCTCACCATGAGTACTAACAGGCACTAGAAAGAGAGATCACATCTCTCCCATATTAGCTACTTTTTTCATCTGCTCCTTGTTAAATCCAGACTTGAATTTAAAATCCTTCATCTCTCATACAAGTCCAGAATTATCCATCATGTCTAAAAGCCCAGTAGTTCCATTTTATCCTAACAGAGCACTGCACAGCCAGTGCAGACTTACCTGTGGTTTCTAGATTTTACAAAAGTAAAATTGCAGGCAGAGACTTCAGTTATAAGGCTCCCCTTTTGTGGAATAGCTCCCATTTTGGGATTATGATATAGACAGCCCCTCTGTTTCTAAGATTAGGAGTAAAACCTTCCTTTGTAATAATGCTTAGATTCAGGGCTGGATCAAGTGACCCTAAACCATCCCTTAGTAATGCCGCTATAGGCTCAAGATGCTGGGCCACTTCCCTTTCACTGCTCCTTTGTTCTCCTTTTTATGCTCCCTGTGTATTTATATTTCATAATTCCAACTTTGGGCTAATTGAGCTTACCAACTAGACACAACAGTTGGCTGAGCCCATTTCTGCCTGCCAGAAGTTTTGTTCCGTTAAAAGGGAGTTCTTCCTCCCTACCATCACCAAGTGCTATTCATACAAGATTCAATTTCTTTTTTCTTTTTTTTTGTCTTTTGAGTTGTCTCATTAATATTATGTTTTTAGGATTTGTGAATAAAATGTGAATAAAATTGAACGGAATTCACTTGAATTGTTGTAAATAAATAAAATATCAAACAAAGCCTGAAAAGCACTTGTTGTCATCAGTCTGTGTGTTTACCCAGAATCAGCTAAAACACATTACATGTAAGGTAATGGCTAAGTAATGCCAATCACATTTTTGCTTTGGCTCCAGATGAAAAATTGTTTTACCATCAATTGTCTCTGGAACACACACACGCGCAGACACACAAAAACGCACGCAGAATTCATATCACTAGACAGGGAGAGATGCACAAGCAAATTCTTTTGTCTCCCTGGTGATGTGATTTTGAGCATTGGTTGATAGACTGTGCAGAGATGAGGATTGGCAGCATCTCAAGATGTCTTTGAGGCTTCTCTCACAGCCATGCTTTATGGTTAAGCAGCCAGCAAATTGGGAAAGTGGCTTTATCTAATTAGAAAATACATTCCTTTAGTAACAGTCCCCCAGGCAGAATCATCATTATTTAAGCTGGCTGGCCTTGAGAGAGGCACAAACGGCATTCAGATACATATCTAATGCTCACCATGGAAATGACTATGTGCAGTGGATATGCTCATGGTACAATCATTACATTTTTCATTCTTTTGCCTTCTTTCCCTCTAAATATAATTCTCTTGTTCTCTATCACAGTTCTTAGTCTCCCAAATCTCTATTGTGTATTAAAAGGCTAAGAAATAATTATCTTAGTGCCTTTTCATTAGACAGTTTTCATGCTGTGGTGAAAATCATCTTGCAGATTGTCTCAGTGTGCTGTTACTCTGCATTAATGTATTATGATTGGTGCAGTGGGTGCAGCAATCACAAGAGGAAATTGGTCTAAAATCCTTTAGGCTGTGCAGTCAAACATATACTGGTATAATAGACGCGATATCTTGAACTGTAATTATGTGATATTTTCCACAACATATTAGTATCAAATGGTCAGAGCAACACAACAACAGTACACTTTAATGTAGGCCATGGCTGCCAAAGGCACAGAGGGATTAAAAGGAAACCTAATGTACAGATGCTAGCTCAGACTGCAGGCTATGCCGCAACATCTTAACCAAACGACATGATATCCACCATAATGAGCTTTTACTATCCATGTACAATGCACATGGGTGTACTTTCACTAAATTTTGTGATTTTGGTCTCTGAATGTGTGTGTGTGTGTGTGTGTGTGTGTGTGCGTGTGTGTGCGTGTGCGTGTGTGTGCGTGTGTGTGTGTGCGTGTGTGTGCGTGTGTGTGCGTGTGTGTGTGTGCGTGTGTGTGTGTGTAACACTCACTTTGAAGCTTTTGTTTGTACAGTGAACAGTCTCTGAGCATCTTAGGCTACTATGAGCCCTTCTTTTGCCCAGCACTGTTAATGAGGCCTCTGGGAATGGACATGGAGGTGTGTGTCAACACATAAAGCCTTTAAAGTTTTACACGTCTGTGAGCATGCATGTAAGTGTGTGTGTGTGTGTGAGAGAGAGAGAGAGAGCATGTGAGGGAGAGAAATCACAAATCACAAGCTCATTTTATTTATACTTTTGGATTAGTGCCCCTCTAAAACTGGTGTAATTTTCAGCAGTCACATCTGCAGTTTGATTTCTTCGTGTTGTGCAATCATATATAAATATGCCTGGATTTGCGCTCACCTCTTTCTTTCATATGCTTTAAATATGTTTTTAGAAGGATTGAAGTCTGTCGTCAGAGCCCCCTGAGGGTGTAGACCTCATTACACGGCATGAAACAAAACATCTATAGATAGAGTAAACATAAAGAATCTACAATTATAGGTCTGTGCTAGTTCTTCCTATTGGGAATATAGGCATATCTTAGTTGTTGGTTATTTTCCTGGTAAGATCACATATCAACACAAAGAGAGGGAAGGTAGTCAGAACAGAGGGGAATGCACTACCAGAAGGAAACATTGCAGACACTGAGGATAGCTGCAAGTACCTTGGAATCCCACAGGCAAATAAGAATCATGAAGAGGCCACCACAGGAAAGATGCAACCACCAAATACCTGCAGAGGGTCAGGCAAGTCCTGACTCTGGTAGAGGACCCGAGCTGGAAGAATAAAGGTCACCAACAGGTGGACCAAAAGGCTGGAAAATTAAGTGATACTAAATGGAAATAGCTGGAGAAGATTTTGCCAATGATAGGTTAATCACTAACATGACTGTGTATAAAAAAGAACATGTTAGAGAGGCAGAGTTTCTCAGAAGTTCATTTCAGTTTCAATTCATCCATCCAGTCTCTTCTGTTTATCCTTATCGGGGACGCAGGGAGCCTATCCCAGCTACCATAGGGCGAGCGGAGGGGTACACAGTGGACAGGTCGACAATCTGATGCAGGGCCAACACAGAGAGACAGATAACCATTCGCATCTTTTGCGACCAGTTGGATGTGAAAGGAATAAAGATGAGCAGAGATTCACGTATGTGCAACAAAAATGTATCTATAAATTTTGCAGTGATTTCAGAAAAATCTTCCTCAACATAAATTTGTGAAGACTTTGAATATCTTGTCATCTACAGTGCATAATACCATCAAAAAATCGTGAATCTTGAGAAATCTCTGTGTGCAAGGGATAAGACTGGAAATCAATATTGTGTCAATACTGTTCAGCCCCTCAGCGGGCCCTGAATTAAAAACAGGTATGATACTGTCGTGAAAAATAATCTTTGCATGGACTCAGGAACATTTCCAGAAATCATCGACTACAAGCATTGCGTGTGGCGTCAACAAATGCATGATCCAGAAAGCAATAATGGACTGGGCAAAGTGGAAAACAGTTCTCTGGACAAAAATCAAATCTTAATTTCAGGTTTAGGTTATAGGTTATTAAAATACCATGATTTTTCCTTTAATAAGGAGACGTGTGAAATGGTTTTATTGGTTTCTACAGCCTGAGAAGAAAATTCATTGTCCAATAAATTTTAAGCTATTTTAACATTTTAAAATTATATAATTATAACATATATATTTATATTTATTTATAATTATGTTTCATAACTAGTATCACTATGCAGTATATAGATATTGATACACTGTTCATGCCATTATTCTCTTCTGGTGTATCCTTTGTCATTGTCCACTGCAATATGCTCTGAGTCATTAATATAATGAAACACAATAGTTGTAGGTATATTACAGTTCATTTATCATTACAGATGCACTTTTGAAATATCTTAATGCATTAACAAACACCCAATTATTCCTCCTGAAATAATCCTTTTGTTTAAGGTCAGTCATTTTTTAAATTTGGATCTTGACAGTAAAACATTTGATGCAAATTAAAGTTTTAGTGTGATGAAATGTACCAAACATTTCCTTCAATCTGTGTTGGTTTTGCTTTTGATAATGATGAGCAGGTTTTCTAAATATTACTAAGCTTCTTTATAAATAAGTGAAAATATTGATCTTTTATATATGAGCTTTCAAAAGGGAGGACACAACATGTTTTTACAATTAATACCTTTCCACAACTTTAATAAGTGGAAAGTTAATTAAAAGAAGCAGATTAGTGTATTCACTGAAAAAAAAATACTTTTAAGTTTTTGTTGCAAGCCCTTCTCTTTATAAAGCATTCATTTGATACATGGACGCCTGGGTTTCTGGAATAAAGCAACAGCTCTGCTGAGTTCCAGTGAAAGTAGTTCTGATCAGGTAAAGAAGTATCAGTAGAAGAATTTGGGTCGATGCTCAAGGATGGCAAAACCACTGACAAACAAGAGATGGCCCTACTTGAGGATGAAAAGAAGAAATGGAGAGCAGAGCTACTACATTTGATTGCCATTGTGCAATCCTGGTACGAACATGGAACTTAGAGTTGACATAAAAAAAGCTGTATTATCCTTAAAATTCCAACTTTCTGAAACAGTTAGAGCTTTCAGCACAGTCTGATGCTGCTGTAAGTATCCGTAGAATTCAAAGTGCGTCCTCTCGCCTGAGCTTTTTGAACAGACATGTGTTAGCGAAGCAGGCTAATGCCCAACTCGTTCATTGTTTCCTTGTTTTATTTCTAAGGTTTCCTAGAAAAAAAATCAAGAGATTTTATGTATCCTTGTTGATTTTCTATGAATTTTAAATGTGCAGAAGTCAAACAGGGTCAGTTCTTTGAATTTTTGTAGGTTAGTAATGATGCAAATAGATTTCGCACCCTTTCATATGCATGACTATACCGAGGGTTGCTGGACGATGATTTGGGGCAAAATAGTGCACTGTTTATTTGCAGCTCTTGCATCAGAAACTGCTCAATACAGTTTTCTGACATAGTTTTCAAAGATATTTGGATACAGAGAAATTAAAAGAACAAACACTGAAAATGTTTGTATGTCTGGTTGTTCTTGGTTGCGTCATTGCTCGGCTGCTTTTGTTCACAGCTGGGATTCTCAGTCCACGTCTTGACCAGCTTTTGCCGTGCTGCTTCACATTTACTTCACGTTTAAGTTCATTGTAGCATTTTTTGATTTATTTTTTGATTTTTACTTGTGCAGATGAAGCAATTCAAGTAGTTTCTGGTTATTATTGCTCCCCAGATGCGAGTCGTTCAAGCAACCTGAGACCTAGATGAGGCGCAGTTCCTGGCAGGTGTTCTCTTTAAGACTTTTCACTGTGTAAAATTATCTTGAGTGAAACACATGCAAAGAAAATCATGCAGTCAAAAATGCTAGTGGATAGAGCACCAGGCCTGCTGTAAAAAGCTAAAGCTAATCTTTAAAACAACAGCTATAGCTAAAGCTCACACGTTATTAGCTATAAGGCTGTGAAAGACCACAAAAGTCTATAGTATATATATATATATATATATATATGTATATGCATATATATGTATATATATGTATATGTATGTATATGTATATATATATGTATATGTATATATATATATATATTAGTCTAAAGATCAGCATGCTATTTTTATTGTGAATGATATTTTCCTCATGTTCCCTGCTTAATCTTTTCATTACCGTCTGTACAACTGTTGGCTTGTTTTATGGTTTAATCGCCACAGGAGGCATTTTACAGAAGCAGATCTTTTAGACCTAGCCAGCATCTTTCTCTGACTCCAATGCAGTGAGTCACTGACGTGATGTGCCGCGAAGAAGAAGGAGAGGTGGACATGTGTGTTTGTACTTGGTGTATCAGTACAGGAAAAATCTGCACAAAAAGTAGAATCAAATGACAGCGAGAACAAAGTAGGGACAAATAAGTGGCCAGCTGGTAAAACATCAGAACTCAAGGAACGAAAGGAAGCAGTGAAGAAAGCATCTTTTATTTGTCAACATATGGTGATAGGTAAAAAAAACATATGTACAAGTGCACCTCTACGGCAAGATAAATTAAGTAGTGATTAACTATAACATAACATTCTTCACAATCCACTGTTATTACAGTCAACTTTCATTTAAACTATTATCAAAGTACTGCATATCCTCATTAGTATGTAAAACTATTATCATTGTCATTATTGTTCTTGTTGTTATATTTCAATGTTTGTTGAGAAGTTTATTTCTAGAGTCCAATAGGCTTCTGATTCCTATTTCCTTATAGTGGCTGTAAACTTTGATCATTTCAGCAAAAACATTGTTTCACATCCCATCAAACAGCCTCAGATCCAAGGGGGAAGAAATTAGGCTGGTGATGGTTTTGTATCATCTCCCACCCTAGCTTCGCCCATTACAGCCAGTCGGGACAGCCAACTTAGATCAGTAGACCATCGGCCTAATAAATGCATGCTGCAGTGAAAACATACCCAAATGGTACAATTTACTCAATTTACCCACATCTGCTGCAAATACACTGTACGCGACGTTCTTCTGCTTGATGTTTGATGTGTTTTTTTTAGACATGCAACAAATGAACAACTTTATCTTGTTCAAGTCTGCTTGAACTGTTGGAATTTTTTCTTGTTGATGTTTCAAACTGTGACTCAGACCTCCCCAAAGAGGCACAGGAGAGTTGACTGGGCCTCTTTGGGGAGGGAGAAATGTTAGACAAAGATGCTGCATGATGTGAGAAGGATCAGAACAGCAGAAAGTCTAAAAGGCTATAACCTTTCCACTCTTAAGCTCATGCGGCTGGCTCACCTGGATACATTTCCCTCATCTACCTCAGCTGTATATCAGCCCTGGCTCTGTCCTTCCACTCACTGCCAGATCATTCAGCTCACAGTGGTACATCTGTTCGGGCCAAATTCCTAGGGTTCCTGATTTCTTGTGCTTAATTAGCATTTCTCTCTGTAACTTAAATCTCCACAGTGCCTTCTAGAGCACGCCGCTCCTGGGACTCCACCATCCCCACTCTGCCCACTTCCTCTCCAATGCGTGCAACCCCCCCACTCCAAACCCCTCAACCCCTCTACCGACTGCATCTCCAGAGAGAGCCATCAGCTTTCTCAGCCCTCTCTATTCAAGCGGTGATTCCCTCATCAACTTACAACCAGCTTCAATATCTAAGTGTGTAATAAACTCTTATTCTATTCTCAGAGTCTGAGTGTTGCATTTCAGTCCACTAGCTTTTGGTTCTTAAAAAGATTTAGTGGCGCTTCCAGTCTCTCAGGATATTGGTATTCCTCAGCAGATGTCCAATAAATTTGCTTCGAAAACATAGCAGGGAAGAAAGACACTGCCTATAACTCCAGAACTTGCAAAAACATCTCAGTTTGTTTTTGTGTTCAAAGCTGCTCATCTAAGGGAGCGATGAAAATGTTTATAGTTGAAGCACTAGCGTTCTTTTGGGTCTGTGTTTGCAACAAAGCCCAAAGACAAAAAGCTCGACAATGAAGTTAAAAGCATCACATAAAACATTTCATTATAAAAGCCTGGAGCCATGAAATGGCAGAGATATGGAAATGGTTGGGAAGGGAAAGTGGATGAGTTGGGTATTTATCTAAATACCTATAAATGGTATCAGTGGACCTCCTTGTGCTGTGAGACACAATATAAGAGTGCTCTTAGCTCGGGTTTCCATGATGACATATATTACCTGGGCTCAGAGAGCCTGTGTACAATGAACTATAATTTAATGAAAATGAACCGCGTGAAAGCCTGCTGCCTAGATGGTCGAAAGTCACTGTTTTTTAAATCCAAATTTTCTGAAAATGATTAAAATCATTCTTGTCTTGTCCATAATAGAATTAACATGCAAGGAAAATTAATTATGCAACACCATGATTGAGTTTTTGCTTTTAATCACGACAATTTCAGGCTTGACGAAGCTTAGATTGGCCAATTTAAGATGAGGTTAATGGGTTCCCATTATGGTTAGATTTCTCATTGCACAGTGAGTGTGCCAGAACAACATCAAGGGCCCCAGTGACCATCTATCTGATACAAAGGCTATTGTAAAGCAAATCGTCATTGTGAAGCACTCTACTTCCTGAAAATAAAAAAAAAAGAAAAGGAAAAAGGAAAGAAATTATCCAAAACTGTTAAGGTTAATGGATAACATTTAAGACAGCATGCTGCCTCCCTCTGAGGAATCCTAGCACATTTCAGTGCACGAAGCCGTTACTCTGAAAAACAACACCAGCGCTTTGAATCTTAAATTAATGTCAAGGCTGCATATTGAGAACATCCAAAGCTTGCAGTACAAACCAAATAGGTGTTTACTCTGAAAGTCACATAAAAAGACTACAATAAGATTCATATATTTCTGAACAGAAACGGCACAGGATGTCATCATCCAGCACATATGCTGAAAGTTATTTAAATGTTTGTGCGCCTGCAAAATGCAAACTAATATTCGCTGTGTGGTTATATAAATAAGCACAAGGGAGGAAATAGGAAGGGAAAGGAGAAAATAAGACAATGAGACAACTAATGCATCTTCTTTATTTTAAATAAAGAATTATTCACCAATAATTAGCTGCTTGTTGTTGGTCATATTTATATCATGTATTATTCATTATAAATACTAATTTATAAATACATTATAAATTACTTTTATACTAAAGTATCTTCAGTAACCATTTGGGTATTAAGCAAAGGTTTTCTCCAAACCATTCAGAGGTGGTTGCGCAGTACAGGAACCCTATAAGTAAAGCAGGAGTACCATAACCCTGTGTGTCTATGACATTGTGTCTCAAATGCAGTTTTCAACTCACACTGGGAGACTCAGAAGAAGCGTGTGCCGTCTTTTAATTTGAAATTTGAATGCGTGTTTTTAAAAATGTTTTTAAGAAAATTAAGGTATAATTATATTTTTATGTAGCAAAAAACAAGCCTGAAAGTTGTATATAGATCTCTAAAATATGTATCTCGAACTAAGTAACTCTTCAAGTCTAAATTGAGGACTCACTCATAACTAATTCACTAGTAGTTTGACACTTATTAACCCACACAGTTCCCTATTCTTAAGTTGCTTTCTCCTCGCACTTAGTGAATCCATTATAGCACAACTACAGCAATTAACAGGCTCTTTTCTTAAGTGATGGTTACAGCATGAAAAACTAAGTGTATTGACATGCATAGGTTCCACTGCTATTCTGTGTCAGAACAACTAGAATTTTCTCTTTTATAATGAACCACTTTGGAGATTTTCAAACATTTCTGCTTGTTTCTTTAAGGCACAAAACAAATACACTTCCTAAACTTAATAAAGGGTTTTGATTTGTAAAAGGGTCACATAGTTTCTCAAAGATGTAGTAATCACAGTTTTAGAGTTGTTGCAAGATGAATTGTGCAATACGAAGACAAAAAACATCTTTATGCATTATTAAGCACCGATACACCTTTATGTATTCCAGTTATCAGCTAATGAATGATGGATGCATGCTTTGTTTTAAACTATTAATCAAATCTGAAGTTTTAAAAGTGACCGAATGTCATATCACACACAGAGAATCAGGGGGATATTACAGGATTCTTAAAATATCAGCAGTGTTGCTAAATAATATTAACACAATTATAGTTGTGTTAAAATTTTGACCTTGTTTAACTGGCATTTTCAAGACATGACTAAAGATATAATTATACGACCAGTCAGTGAGGATAACGAGCAAAGATGCTCAAGACTTTTACGACACAGGTTTGCATCTTAACGTAGTAAAATATGCTTGATTCACTGGGGAGTGAGTCACTATCCACTGATGTAGAGGCTGGTTTGAGGCACCCCGGGAATCCCAACAGTACTAATGGCTACTACCGGCAGTGCTGTTCCTATCATCCCAAGACACTAAAGTGGTTTGAACTGACCAACCAACAGATTTACACATGAAACTGGAACCCTGGCCTCATGGGGATAATTATTTGATATGATCGGAAATGTTTTCTTGAAAAGTTGTGTAGATTCGCCTGTAAATACACTAAATGCCTGCAGGGACACAACATCTTTTACAGTCCTTAAATGTCTGCGAGTCGGGAAATGCTTTGTGCTGTTTTCAATTTAGTCTCTTCCTGTTGTTTCTGTATTTTAAATGGCATCTGCTGACTTTTTGTATCAAATTTAAACAATATTGTGTTGAAGGGGCTTTTGTTCTGTGTACTTCATGAACTGTGTTCGCCCTCAATAATCATAAATCTTTTACTAAGTGTCCCCAACTAAAGTGTGTAACTTTTGTTGCTGTTTTTTTTTTATTAACACACACACACACATAAATACAGTAGGGAGGCGCTTTATTTATTTATTTTATTAAGACTATAATGACAGTCAAATAATTGCTTTTTCAAAACTTTCTCTTGATTACTCAAACAGCCCACACATAAAAATCATCCTCCTACATGGGGTCAACTATGTGGAGGTTACTCCACTCAAGTTATCAGTCTATTCAGTAGTTTAATAAATAATACTTAGCAAATGGAAACTATAATAGCAAATAGTAAGTCATTCAAATCTAGAAACAAATCAGTGCTATTCTTATTTCATCTGTAACTTCAGAACACAAACGTCCACAGCTTGTAGAAAACGAATGAGTCAAAATTTTACCTTTAACACATTTTTTTACTTTTAAAGTCTTTAAATTCTTACTTTCAGTTATGCTAAGGTCAGTACAATGGAGAGCGATTAATGAGTTAGTGAGCTATGCCGAGCTTAAAGTCAGAGATTTCAGTATCACAAAGGTGGCTCTTTAATCTGGCTAAATCACCATAGTAACGTACGCTGAGCACATAATCTTGTCCAGAGGAGTTTGTGTTCAGAGTTTTGGTTTAATATTGGCTGGAAGCACCACCACAAATAATCCTTTTTTTTTTTTAATATGCTTAAATAGTTACAATTGTAACTCTCGCCCTGTCTCTATGATGTGCAATGGCACCAAGTGCAATTTTCCCTATGTAACAAATTATTTTATTCTATTTGTATAGTACTTATTCTATTGTATATAGTATTCTTTCTATTTTGTATAGTATGTTATTCTGTTTATCTTATTCTATTCTATTGTTTTTCTCTTTTTTTTTCTGCTCTTATACTTTCTGCCGTGACCAAAAGTTTCCCAAGTGTGGGACTAATAAAGGTTTCTCTTATCTTATCTTATATAAAAATGCTCTGCTTAAGGAGTACATTTTATACATGCAACCTGTTGAACCTTATCTTACTAACTGAAAATGAAGCCCAGCTGCAAAGTCACAGCAGCACAAACCGTATGCATCAGATTGTGACTAGAATTTGCATACATTTATTTGGCGATGCAGAAAATGTATGAATGTTTTTATGTGTGGTCCTGATCTGACACGAGAATGTTTCTGACTAAGAGTCCCATACGATCAGTAAAATTAATTTCACTTTGATTAGTAAGCAGGGATTTCCATGTCTCCTTTATTAGGCTGAACACTAACATCCATCAGGGCTGGTCGGATAGGATCCATTCAGCCAGCCAGCCATCCTTTTTCTTCCGCTTATTTGATTCAGGGTCACAGGGGGGCTGAGTAACATTCAATGTATCAAAAGTTTCAGAGTTCAAATGTGCAGCTGTCGGGTTAGCAACAAACAGCAGCACCAGGCAGTAAAATAAATATAACTTGAGATAATATTCTTTTCTCCTGCTCATTATGCTTGGGATAATCGTGATTTTGCAAGATTAGCAATTTTCCGCAGCATTACTCACTTGTTCTATTTGCAGCGATAATGCTGCATTTTA
>VOQK01009221.1:29392-41881 GCA_015052645.1 Benitochromis conjunctus | reverse complement strand
TTTATCCCCTGCTGCTCTATCCTGTATGCTCCCCATAATTTACCGTCATGCGGTGATTCTGTACAGCTTGAGTTTTGTCTTTTAAGGAGCCGCTAATGAAAGCCGCCAGCAATTGTTAGCATTCAAATTAAGCAGCAGAAGCAGATACATTTTCACTGGCATTGCATTAACCCATTAACCTCCTGTCAGCAGCAAACAAGAATCTTAATTGCTGTTTGCTTGGTTATGTGCAGGAGGGTCTCTCAGAGGAAGGGAAAGCATAAAGGAATGTTCTGTTCATCCATGTGCTTAAACATTTCATTTCCTCATATGGATGTAAAATCTCACTCAACATCAATCAGCCATTGCTATTTTTAAAATAGCAAGAAGGCAATATGTTTAATGTTTTGTGTGGTTTAAGTTTGGATTTTAAGCAGTTTTGAGGAGCATGGACACTTACTTGCCATGTAAATAAAGTACACTGTTTGTAAATGAAGACATTGTGCTGCTTTATTTACATGATCGCACCAACTAATTGATTGTGGATGCCTTTTTTTTCTACAGTACAATAACTATGATTACGGTGATGTCTATGACTACAATGCGGGAGCAATAACCACTGACCCTTCCCCAACTGAAGCAGCCAAAACTGAGGTAAAACCTGACGAGCAGTTATTATGGGTGTCACCAAGAGCGACATATATGTATGGTTTTCTTCTTTCCCCTTACTTTTAGTTTTTCATCGTCTCTTTTTTTGCCCTGTCTGTCTCTGTTGATCTTATTTCTTGGCTACGTTTCCTTTATTGGAGGAATTGTTAATTGCTTTCATTGCTCATTATGATACATATTCTGGCTATACTTATTTCTATAACAATAGTTTCCACAAGTCTATCACAATTGTAATTATAACATCAGCGCTGTTTGTGTTGCTTTGTTTAAGAAAGGATATGCTAGAGGCAGATGAAGACATCTACATCACCAGGATTGGCAATAATTACTGTATTTTACCTGTTACAAACTTTTCCTGTGTTGTTCTTGCTCCAATTTCAGACAAATGTGGGCGGAGACTATTATACAGGTGAGTATGACTACACCGTAGTGGATGGAAGTCAACCTGAAAATCCCACTGACACTGCAGGACAAGGCGAGGTAACTTTTAAAAAAAAATGTTTGATAACAAAGCTATAGGAAAATGTCCTGAGGTCTATATCTTATAAAATTACTTTAATTCTATGTTTGATCACCATCAGGAGGTACAGGCACAGTGAAACTTATTTCTGGTTACTCACATGTCAAATATGGCCATTCCACACAATATGATACTAGTTATCCAAAATGTTTATTGTGCTGTACTTTTTTGCTTTTAAGAGCAATCAGCAGGTTTTAATGGGGAACCTTGGAAAGATTACCATAGATTGTGGTGAAGAGCTATTAAACATTTCTGGGAACTATCACAGATTTCTAGGTAAACTTGGTTGTGGCTGTACATAATTAGTGGTTGGTTGATAATCTCATTAGGATTTTAAATTTAGCATTACCTTAAATTTTGGCTTTATTAAATTAGATCAATTTCATAACCATAAAAGTATTTGTTTAAACTAGCCCTGCAGGATAAACGTCCTCTGAATGTAGAAAATTATCTGTGTGTTATTGATTTGAAATTTAGCATCTGGATTCCAGTTTTGTTACAATTCCTGGTAAATAGGTTTAAAATGAAATGTCAGTAAAACCGTAAAGCATCACTGGCAACAAGACAGATTTTTATGATCATCTTTGGAGGTCAAGATCCATCACGGCGTCATTAACATCAAACAGCCTACTCCACTACTTACATTTCCATGAGAAACAGCCTCCATCAAACAGAGTTTGAATAAAGACAAAAGCAGGAAAAGTTTGTCATTTAATGAACCGTAACCAATGAAAAATCACTACACAGGCACATCCCCTATATTTCTTCCATAGTCTGAATTTGGCAGATCCTGTTTTAATTTGTGCTAAACCATCACATAAAACACAAGATAATGAGGAACATTTGGGGGTTCAACCAAAACAACATGATAATGTTCTCTGGCAGCCAAATGATTACTGATTGCTTTGTGTGTACCTTAAGTTAGCTCAAGACTCAGGTTAATTTAAAATGATGGGATAGTGGGGTTAAAAAAAATTATTTTGTTCCAGTGCATGTCTTAATATTGAGGATAGTGGTGTAAATCCATAGTATTTAAAGTACAAACGTGTATTGGTGGATACCCCTGTGCTGTACTGTGGATAACTAAACATCATACAAGTACTGAGAAAAATGTATATGAGATGCTTGGATAGTTTCCCATTGTGTTTGACTGTGACTCATATCAATCAGTGTGACTGACATCAATGCAGTGCTTCAGTTACTACGCTTACATTACTTTTTACTCTTTTAGCCCTGATTTATTCTTCATTGGACCAAGGTTCTTCAAAATGTTTGTAGATAAGCATTTGTATTATTATTATTATTGGATTACATTATTTAAGATTATGTTGTCTAAATTACCCCCCTTTTTCTTCAAGATGTTTCAGCTTTTAGTTTTAATCATATTGTACCTTTTTTGAGCGATTGGTTTTTAAAAAAATATGTCAGTTTGAAATTATTCTAGCTGTTTTGCAAGGAATAAATAATTGATATATTGATGATATATGATATAAATAATTGATATATTGATGATATATGATGTAAAATATTGGTATATTGATGTGATTACAGATGTTAATCTTAGTAACATTGCTTGCTAACAACACACATGTGGATTTGTACATTTTGCTGTACCACATTAGACATGTGGATGTGTGTACAACTAACTAGAAAATGAGTTGCCATATTGTACTTTTGCATAAACAGAGTGCTTATTTCTAATGTTATGACTGTGCGAACACATGAATCATCATCATTGGTCCCATGGTTTCATTTCACTAACCAAACCTTGTTGTTCCTTCTGTATGCATTGCCTTGAATGATCCCAGGCGTACGTAGAGGAAATAGTGCATGATTACATCACTGGTGTGGAAGAGGTCGGGGTGGACCCCACTAATGGTGTGGAAACTGCTGCCCCAGTGGACACCCAGGAGAAGGTGGATCCAGGGACTGACGTGTATGAGTTTAAGGAATACGACCTGAAGGGATATGACAACAAAGAGTTTACAGAGAAACAATATAATTATGATAACTATGATGAATTCGACTACGACGCCAAGCCTACATCTGAACCACATGAGGAACACATTGGCCCCGGTGCTCCAGCTGAAACAGATATCAAAGAGAGCAATGTAAGTGCTGGACTGGTTAGGAGTCACGCTGGGAGGGATGGGGGTTGGGGTTGGAGAGGGTAGAGGTGGCGTTCAGGAATGTGGAAAGATGGAGAGCATGTTGATGGCATTTGTTTGATGGGGTATTCTCGGTGCCCTTTGTGTTTGTTGTTTCTAATGTTAGCTTAGATCGTTCTGCCTACTCAGGGACAAAACTCAAATACACAAGTAAAGCACAAACACACACCTTGTCTTCTACACATAAGCAGATGTTGACCCTCTATGACCTCTTGAACTCAGTGACCTTGGATGTTTACCAGAGATGCGTTCCACGAGTTGTCAGACCAGTTTTGAATTTGGATCATACTATGTAGTCGGTCAAAATCTACAAATATGTCTTTTCTTCATTAAATCCATCTAGATCAAACTATAAAAGCAGGCAGAAATTGCTGACCTTGTGTCTATTGTTACTTGTTTCCAGCCCTCTACTTTGCCTCAGGACTTGGATTGTCAGTGTCAGGAAGTGACACAGTCTCTGTCTGGATCTTGGCTTGAGATCTGTCTCCTTAGGTTCAGTCTTAACTGCTCAGTTCGTGCTTTCCACTGCACAGTCTCAGCGTTTCTCTATGACTTTTTCATTAAGTACCGGTTTCCTCTTTAGGTTAAACTGTACAATCGTGTGGGTTTTGGAAACACTGCGGTTGTTGCTTTGTGAATTCTTCTCATGTTAAGTCATTGTATGGATAGTGTCAGTTAACGACCTCTGCATTCATGCTCAGTAGGGTCTTTTTTTGGCAGTTCCTGGCTTTTAGGATAACTAATAAGTAGTAGTCAGAGCAAATCCTAAATTACAGCTTCTTGCAAAATGACATTTGATATTTTGTGTTGAAAACGTATGCAGGACAACAGTCATCATTTTGGTATAGTTTTACTTCTTTGGGGCAATTTTGTCACTATTTTAAGTATAGGTAGCTTCAGGCAAGACATCTGCTGTTCATTGATCTCACAATTAGCATTTTTGTTCTTTAAATCACTGATGGTCTGTCTTTAGAAACAAAAGTCAAGCTTTTGTTTCTATTTTGTAAAGAAACTCACCTGGTCTGTCCTTTTTCTTTAGGTGCATGGTCAAAGGTACCTGGGAGAAAAAGGAGAGAAGGGCGAACCAGCTGTTATAGAGCCTGTAAGTGGAAAGTCTCTCTCATCTTTCTCTTATTAATAATAAACCTTTCCATTAAAGGTTCAAGTTAAATAAATAGGTACATGCTGAGTAAAATATTTAAGAAATAAACAAATGTGTATTATTAGTATTAGTTTACAATTGCTAAGAATAATTTAATTTTAGAGATCAGAGAGAACATAATATTGTAATTCTGCACACTGGTCTATGTGTCTGGTAGACTATGTATTCTCTTTTATTCTAATCTACATATTTTTCAGACAAGTAGCACATTTTCATAATTATTCTCAACCCACTTTCATATCTATTCACTATGATACTTGCATGCAGTGATTTATATGTCTACAGTCAAATTCTTTGCATATTTTTAAAATTGTTTTAGAGGACTTTCATCACCTCTCCAGATCACAAACATCTTTCACATTTGATTTACTCTTGTCTGTGTCTTAATTTATTTCAGTGCAAAGTAACTTTAGCTGTTTCATTTTACTTATGGCAGTGGCAGCCATGGGTAGCTTGCCCATATGTAACTTTTATTTTACATATGGGCTGTATATACAACCACAGTCTTCAAATAATAAAGTTCCATAGAAAGCCAACCTATGCAATTTGCCACTACAGGCTAAAAAGTGACCAAAATAGCAGCAGTGGTTAACGTCGCGCTTCCCATAATGTTTGTACCACCACAGGCTCCCATTCAGGTCTTTGACCACACACACATTATAGAAGTATCAAATAACTAGCGCATTGGTCATTTAGCTATAAGTAAGATCCTCAACATCAAACAAGCATGTCTCTTATTTTTTGCTTCATTCTCCATTGTCTGTGGACAACAACTTACGGGATGCCCTATAATGCTACTGTATCCACTTTTTCCCTATTCAGGGGATGCTTGTAGAAGGACCCCCAGGAGCCCCTGGCCCAGCAGTGAGTATCACGTTCTCCCAAACTCCTGTCTGGCTTCCACAGATGGAGAATAGCTAAAGAAGGAAAAAATGTCTTTATGGAAAGAGCGTCAGTCCTGATCGCCAATGAAGCTTGAGCTGGGAGAGACTGTCAGAATGTGTACTTGTGCATGAATGTGTGTATGTCTGTGTCTGTGAAATGCAAGAGGAGGAAGGGGGTATGAGGCTGTTTCATTTTGAGGCTTATGTCTTTCAAACCAGTGTCTTTGCTTCTGTCTTTGTTGGCTTATGCATATAAAGTGTTGGATAGACTGACTGTGGTGGGAATGCTGGTTAGCAGTAGTTTGGATAAAATGCTAAGTGTATGTACGTCTGGTTTCAGGGTGTTACTGGTAACCCAGGATTGCAAGGTCCCCCAGGTCCACCAGGAGACCCTGGTCAGAGGGTGAGTGAAGGTTGCAATAATTGTACAACCGATTAAAGATGTATTTGAAAAGCTTTTGTTTTCTCCTCGTTATAAAAGCTTAAAATACACTCGTTGTTAAATTAAAGATAACATATCTGCACCTTTGACTACTTGTTTACAGAGATGCTGTTTATAAAAATATTTAAATTTATTTTAAACTGTGAAAATATGGAAATGTAAGCTTTAGGTAGCCATTAATCCTTCATGCGGGATAATGGGGTTCAGTAAAACAAAAAATGCCCCTGTGTTTGTTATCCTTCTCTGTTCTTCTCTACTGGAAAGCTGTGAAGCATAGTTTCAGTGCCATGGAATGAATAATACAATTGGACACAGCTCGCTACTGCGGCAGTAGGAGGGATTAGTGAGGAGTGGTGCAGGGAAATGAGATGCCCATAAACTGTCAATATAGCAACAAAGAAAGGTTCTGAGAAGTAGGCCTGGTATGCTTTAGGATTGGTGAGAAATGCAAGAAATTGGCTGTAAAATATGTAGAAGCATAAATTGTCCCCAAACATTTCTTTTCTCAGCCATGTGGGATTCAACTCATTTATTTGATTGATTGGTTGCAACATAATAAGTGTCTGTCCCCTCCAGAAAGCTGGAGCTCAGCTTGCATTTTTCCAAATGTGATGATTGCTCTGCAGCCCCCCTTTCATCTGCCTTTTAGCACATCTACCCTCTCACTAGAGATTAACCATATAATTGTCAACATAAAAATACCCCAACACGCCTCCTTCAGTATGGCCAGCAGTCTTTACCAGTACAAAAGGCCTTTTGTTCCATTGACTAAGAGTGATCAAAAATATTTTGTTAGTCCAGAAGTCCTTTCCTCCTCCCTTCACAACCCCATGAGAAACACTCTTGCTTAAGATTGACAGGGGCATTAAAAGTGACTTGTTTCTTAAGTCTGTTGGTTTTCCGTTGCGTAGGATCAGCCTGCACTCAGCGTTTGATCGGTTCATTTTTTTCATGATCACCACCTCCCTTCTTTCCACTGAAACATTTTCCCAGCCATATAGGACTTTCATTAACACTAGAGGCCACTATGCTTACAATAACGGTAATGGATGAAGCATATTCACAGCAACTGAGAAAAGGCAGATCAGAGCGCAGAGGGAACACATGGCATCAATTTAAGTAGTCTGAGATTGCCGCGCATGACTAGACTGCAAAGTCGATGCTGGTTTCTTTAGAAGCAGGAGATACTATTTAGGCTTGTTCTTATTTTAGATTATTTCTTTGTTTTTGTTTTGTTTTATTTAATCAAAAATATGTAAACAATTTAAATTTCTGTTCATACTGTTATCATTCAGAAAGAACCACTTTTATGCTGATATTTTTTTTTTACACATTGTGTTTGCAGTACAGAAAAATTTGGGACAGATGTTGATGATTCTCAAAGCACAAATCTTAATCACATTTGTTGTGACAATGGCAGTGATTTAGTATCTGAATAGAGCAAGGTAGGCGTATTACAATGCAAAGCCGAAGTGTGCATGTTGGTGCCTAAGCTGAAGCAGACAGTATGTGGATATGGATAAGAGATGGAGCCGAAGGCTGACCAAACTGGGTCTTAAATTAACAGTGTCACTTTGGCCAGTACTATTAAAAGAATTTATCCCTTTCGAATTATGTATTTCCTCAGATCCTACCCATTGGCCGCAAGTATTCTTCCTCTCTTGGGGTGAACTTTAAGATTAGCAAAACACTCTCCATTTTTCATTCAATGAAGACATTTTAAATCCCTCTAATTTAATGAGTATTTTTTTCTCTCAAGGCCACAGCTGTGGGTTTTTAGTCTTGGTAAAGTCAGTGATAATAATAAATAAATAGTTGTTGTTAAATTGATCTTAGTAGGATTAGTCAGTTTTCTTTTTCAGAATAAAGAACAACAATGCAAAAAAAGACTTTGGCTTTGAAGTGATTGCTGGAGAAAAACAGGGGATTGCTATGAACAGAGATTTCTTTAGTTTCTGCCTTGTTATTATTGTTATTTGTTAAGAGTTTCTTATTATTTTGACTTTGCTTAGCCCCTTCAGGGTATGGCATTAACTTTGGGATAAATAAAGTACTGCATATCTTAACCACATATTGATTATTTGTAACAATGTTACATGCTTGCTTACACATTAACTGAAGCACTAGCTGATTTGAATTCAATAATTTGGGGGGGTGTTAGTTAACTGCACTCCCATATATTAAAATCTTTTGAATTACAGTATTGCAGTTAATTGGTATTCTGTTACTTTGGCTTGATTGTTAATTTCTCCGCTCTCCTGTGGTTCTCCAGGGTTCTTCTGGGCGTCCTGGTATTCCTGGTTCAGATGGTGTTCCTGGGCCTCCAGGGACCATTCTGATGCTTCCAGTAAGTCTCACTGCTTTCAGAGCTGGTCATATTGCACTCCTTTCATCTCAGGCACTAGCCCGTGAACTTGCTCCATTTATTAAGTTTACCTCATTGCATCACCAGTAGGCCAAAGGATTGCAGCCTTATTTTCTTTGGGTTGCAAATCACTTACCTTGTAAATGTCAGCCAGTGCAATGGAGTAGAACCAGTGACTGAGGCCATAAAGGCTAGGCGACAGATATTTGACTGTGGTGTGTGTAAGAGGTTTTACAGTTTTAACAGAACACAGTGTGGATTTGAACACACTCACCGGGGATGACCATTGGATGTGTCACACTGTAAAAACAACACAAGTCAGTTTGTTTTTAATTATGTCCCTTTCTTCCTTTTGTGGCTGACAGTTCCGCGCAGGTGGTGAAGCACACAAGGGACCTGTGATTACAGCCCAGGAAGCTCAGGCTCAAGCCATTCTGTCTCAGGCTAGGGTGAGTATCATTGGTAAATACGAATCCAGAGTTACTAAAATTAACTTGTTCCAAAACGATGGAAAGAGAAAAGTATTTAGAAGGAAAGAAACAGCTTTTCTGCGACATACTGCACCATCTAGCCACCATGGTGGAGACAAAGTTATGGCAAAGACATGTACGGCTGCCACTACGACTTGGCTGCTAGTGTTTGTTGATGATGTCACTGCTGATAGAAGTGGCTGAAGATGAATACTGAACTGTACAGGGCTAAAGTCTCTGCTCAGACTCTTCGGACAGCGCTTCAGCCAAATATGACCCAAAGTGTCCTGCAAAAGCAATCCAAGAGTTTCTTCAAGCAAAGAAATGGGATATTCTTCAATTACTAAGTCAGTCACCTGATCTCAGCACATTCGTAGTTACTAAAAAGAGAAGTGAAGGCAGAACGACCCATAAACAAGGAACAACTGCAGTGAAGGGCTAGCAGAGTATCTCAAGGGTGAAAGCGTAGTATTTGGTGAAGTCCATGCCTTCTAGACTTTACTGACTTACTTCACTGATCCTGGACTTTGGACTTGAATTAAAGATTTTCATTCAAAAATTAAAAACAATCCTTGTATTTATAATTATATTATCATTTTTTATAGTTATGTATCTGTTTATGGGGATGAGCTTTGACATTAGGTAGATGTAGTTTGGAAAGCTGGGAGTTTGGGTCAGGCTTAACCTGATCTCCTGTTTGATTTTAAAGCCTTTAGACGTATTCTAGTGGAATCCCTAAAATGAAATCACTAACCTGAAAATGACCATTAAATAACAGAAATGATAGTAAATAATATCAGAAGGAATCGTTACTCCTAAATCCTGTTCATCGTCATCTGAACTCCAAGATATGGACCTGTGTCATGTTTGGTAGTATATAAATCCAGCACAGATGTTCACACCCACTCAGGGATCCAGACAACCATAACACTGTTGAAAAACAGGTTGAACACATAGAGTTCATTAAGTATTGCACAAATACTATATATTAACACATTCTGTGGAGTTGGAGGGCTACCAAAACTGGAGTTTAGTAATGTCTAGAAAGCACTTGTCACCTTTCTATATTTGACTATTATCCCAATGGTTTGGTCTGATGGAGGAAATAAACAAAAAGGCCCAGAATGTTCTGAGCATGAATTATTCTCACAAATTTTCATTATTCAGGGCCGATTCTTAAAGGTGAAGTGCTCTTCAGTGCTTCTGTAGTTGTAGTTGTTTTCCGGAAAATGCACACGAGTTAACAAATTTCTATGATTCAGTCTTGTATAGCATACTCGTATAATTAGCATTCTTTAAATTAGCAATTTATTTCATTCAGTAGTCACACTGCAAATAAATTCCAGACATCATTTTTGGCAGTACAATGATGTGTCACGCTGTTGTCAACCATGAGCCGAGTGGTAAACCATGAACAAGAACAAAGTAAAGTTTGCACTCTGTAAGGTTCCATGTCCTACAGAGGCTAAAAGAAAGAGTTCTTATTAGCGTTTTCTTTAATAGTTGCCCAAATGTTATGGTGCCAAGACCTATTTCAGGGATAAATTCACGCTTTAGTACAGGTATTCAGTATAAATATTGGAAAGAAAGCACTTCATGCTCTTCTAGATAGATAAATAGACCGATGTGGACGCAAAGAGTGCCTCTGCAGTTGGTGACAAGCTGTTTATAGGTTGCTTCTGTTTGATCCACAGCTGACAATGAGAGGTCCTCCAGGGCCAGTGGGCATGGCAGGAAGATCTGGGCCTGTGGTAAGTGCTGTTTGCTCATGAACAACCAGTTTTGATTTGATTTCATCGATCTTTATCCATTTTAAATGATTGCAAATGACTTTCTTGTGATTTTTTTTATGTGTTGGTCGTGTCTTCCGTACGACCGGTGCTGTCATCCAGATGTTACATTTTGTGTGTTTACATCCGCATTAGTTTCCAGTCCAACCTGGATTATACTGATTTCCCAGTGAAATAATGAAATGACAAAATGTCTGGCTTCACTGAAGATGTGTTCATTCACTAAACCAGTGTTGGTGCATGTTTTTGTAACTGTATTTTTCATGTTTTATTTTAAATAGGGAGGCCCCGGTGCTCCTGGACTTAAAGGTGACAGTGGTGATTCTGGGCCACAGGTAGGATGAAAATTCTTTGTTATGTTATCTTTTCTTTAAAACTTTAATAGTAGTTTTTTACTCTTGATTTGTACATTCATTGTTTTTTCTCAGTTTGTCATTACTCTTGCATTAATGGTAGTATTTGATTTAGTTTTGTTATTGTTGTTTTATTGAAATATTCATATGTTTATCTGGGTCCCTATTTTCCATAGGGACCCAGAGGTCTACAAGGCTCATCTGGTCCACCAGGAAAATCAGGGAAAAGGGTAAGAGTGCTTTCCCTAAGGTCTTAGGTCTCTATACTGTCACATTTTTAATGATTAATCTTCTCCAGAGCAATGTTGTATTACAACAGAAGAATATGTTTAAATTCCTCATATTTAATAAAATATCAACAGCACATACACTTCCCAGAGAGAGAAGTCTGTTTCGTTTCAGGCGTGGCTCCATTTCAAATAATTCAGCTGCACCCAATAATTGTCTGTGTATTTAAACCCAAAGTTGTGTTTATTTAAGCATGAAGTAGTTAGAAAAATGAAAGCATCATCACTTTGTTTATTTTCTGTAAATATCCGCAGTAACTGAATATTTTTTTGAATAAGATTTCTGTCAAACTTGACGTGATATCTGCATGTTCTCCAGGGTCGAAACGGAGCTGACGGTGCACGAGGAATGCCAGGAGAAGCAGGAGCCAAGGTAAACTGGGCTACGTTTGAAACATTGTTCAGGGTTCGCTGTGTCTTTAAAGTGATACCTGCCAATGCTGATTGATACGCCTTACCATTTCTCGCCGTGCTTTTTCAGGGTGATCGAGGTTTTGATGGTCTCCCTGGTCTTCCTGGAGAGAAGGGACATAGAGTAAGTATCAAGGGAGGAAATCTGTCTCTCGTTAAATGCAAAAAGTCAGAGGACAGACATCACAGAAGACTTATATCTGGCTCCAAAAATAAAAATCCCAGAGTCCCAAAGTCATCTTTAGACCCAAACACTCATTGCCCTTGAACGACACGTCAGTGCTGATTTGTCATTTAAAGGCCACTCCATCCAAGTCATGTACACCCCAGTGCTGACAGATGTGACTTCTCAACCAGTGGAACTCATTAGGGCGTTTGACCCAGTTATGAAAGATGGGGTTAACTCAAAAACCACTTGGGCTGACTTTAACCTGGCCTGGTAGTGGATGAAGAGTGCTGATTTTAGTGTTTGTGTAATGTGGACTATATGGAGAGCCCAGAAATAAAGGACAAAGATCACAGAGGGATATTTCTAGACAGGGTTTCATGTCTTATCCTATACTAAGTAATTACAAGGCCAATCCCTTAACGGTATATAAATAGTGGAAACCATATAGGTCCATGCCAGTTGTGGTAACCATGCTTACTGTAGATTAAAGGCAGTTTTGTTGCCGATTTTTTTTTTTACAACATTTTTTTGTCTTTTCAAATTTTTTGGCCCATGTTATGCCTTTTTAATTAAAGGATTGTTTCTTCTTTTTTCTTAGTTACAGAGATTCTTTCTTGACCCTAACATCCTAATGTTTTTTGATATCTCTCTTATGTGATTGTTTTCCCCAGGGAGAACAGGGCTCAACAGGTCCTCCAGGACCCCCAGGAGAAGATGGCCCAAGAGTAAGTACTGTAGCACTTTATTCAAAATCGAGCTAGTCATGTTCACGTTTTTTTTTTTTTTTTTTCAAAATTTCAAAATCTTTTTTTTTAATTTT